>CAOLHI010004785.1:0-100116 GCA_948474755.1 Ctenosaura bakeri | reverse complement strand
CTTGTCTCTAAATAAGTGTCATACAACAATGTTATTTAAGCACTACACCTGAATAAATACCGTACACTAATATTCCTAAGAAGGGCATGTTGGACAATCCACAATATCCCTGGCCTTGACATGTTGAAGAGAGAGCTCTGCAGGGCCTTCAATTCACCTCCTCTTGATTGCAGATAGAAGGCTTCACAGGGTTACCCTTTATCAGGGTTCATAGAATCATAGAATCATAGAAATGTAGAGTTGGAAGAGACCACAGGGGCCATCCAGTCCAACCCCCTGCCATGCAGGAACACCCTCAAAGCACTCCCGACAGATGACCATCAAGCCTCTGCTTAAAAACCTCCAAGGAAGGAGACTCCACTACACTCCGAGGCAGCACATTCCACTGCTGGACAGCCCTGACCATCAGGAAGTTCTTCCTGAGGTTCAGGTGGAATCTCCTTTCCTGCAGCTTGAATCCATTGCTCCTTGTCCTGGTCTCTGGAGCAGCAGAAAACAAGCCCGCTCCCTCCTCTACATGGCATCCCTTCAAATATTTAAACATGGCTATCATGTCCCCTCTTAACCTTCTATTCTGCAAACTAAACATCCCCAGCTCTCTAAGTCTATCCCCATAAGGCATGGTTTCCAGGCCTCTCACCATTTTGGTCGCCCTCCTCTGGACTTGCTCCAGCTTGTCAATATCCCTCACTGGACACAGTATTCAAGATGGGGTCTAACCAAAGACCTCTTTGGACAAATGTTCCTCTTTGGACAAATGTTCTACGGGGTATAACTACACTGCAGACTTCCCCATGCAGCAGATTTAGTTTAGGAATTCGAGGGCTGGGCTGGTGCTCACAGAGGTATTGAGGACAGGACCTGTGAGCATGGACTCACAACTCACATACATGTGTTAGAGTCACATAGCATCTGAACAGAGCTGAGCTGTAGATTGATCCACAGTGATCATGCTCAGAGGAGATCCATGGAAAATCATGGGAAAAGTTATTCATGATAATTTAAAACCCATTGTTTTCAGCAGATCTAATCTAGGCATGCATAAGTCCAACCTCATATATTTACATTCCCACAATCTTAGATTGCCATATCAACCATACTTCAAATGTTAGCAAGATATAAACATCTGAGGACAGCCCAGTCTCCACTTGAAAGTAATTCCACACAATTAAATCCAACATATAATGCACACATATAACAGTTACAGGTTTAGTAACATCTAATCATGATCATTGCTACAGTATATTTTCACAACATATCTTTGTCCAAACAGAAGGTGCTACAAATAAACAAGCAACAAGTTCACTATCAGTCTTATTATCTGAATAAATATAATTTTCTCTTCCCTTTAGTTTGGGTGAGCTGTTCCCATATTAGGTAAATATTATTAATAACTTCTATTTCTACTTTTACTGTATAGCTTTTGTTAAGATGCCATGGGGAACAAGATTGAAGGGAAAGGTGCAAATATGTTAAATCAACAAATGGGCTTTGTTCTTGTATTTTAAACAATTGCAAATTAAAGTAAGCAACTGGCATGAATATGTGGAAAGTGTTTTGTGTTCATAACCTTGCTTCCTAATGCAATATTTCTACTATCTTACAAAACCCACTGTTGTTTCTTTTCAGCAGGTAAAAAAGGAACAGTTTCTGAACATGGTTCTTCCATATTTGAATTCAACATTTGCCCGCAGATCCATGCTCATGTAGGTCAGAGACTGCCTCCTGTATGAGGTTGCCTAGAATCTGAAATCATTAGCAGAGGCCCTACTTGGTTATCTCACCGTTCCTAGAGGGTAGGCTGCTCGTCACACGAAACAGTAATATTACTATTACTATCTCATTAGTAGCACCACTGTTATAGAAGTCAGTCCTGAGTGACGTTAGGCTGGATCCATCCTTATTGACCTTTCAGTAGACAGTGAAAACTGTATTATTTTGTCTGACTTTTGGTTTTAGATCTAACTTTTATCTGTTTTAAAATATTTTTTATATTTTTTTGTATACTGATACAGAGATTCTGATGGGCAGAAAGGTAAATAATACTATAAATAGATAAATAGTCATGCTAATGTTTGCTGGGTGCTTTGTGTGTCTTCTGAATATGTTACGTCCAAGTACACAAATCACTCGAGATCTTATCAAGCGGTAGGTTCAAGGCTACCATACTCCTTGGACCTGGTTGCATAGAAATAAAATTGGAAAGATTAGCTGGTGATCACATATGGACCAAATCCCTCTTCAGTGGTTGCCCTTTGTAAATTTAAGCCAGCATATATATTGCAGAACAACATTCCAATAGGGTTATACTAAGAGCCAGCATGGTGTAGTGGTTTGAGCATTGGATCACAACCTAGGAAACCAGAGTTCAATTTCCCACTCAGCCATGGAAACTCACTCGGTGACCTTGGGCACATCACACACTCTCAGTCCCCAGGAAAGCCCCTGACGCTAGGACCTCCATAAATCAGAAATGACCTGAAGGGACACAACAACAACAACAACAAGGGTTATACTATATTGCACTATTATACATGAAAGAGCTGGCAATGCATTGCATTTATTTGACACACTACAGTGTAGTTATTTCCTGAGCACCGACTGAAATGGAGGAATGAAGAAGCCTCCTAGGAAGTGTAATCACTTACACCAGTGGTTTTTAACCTTTTCTATACCACGGACCCCCTGTAAATATCATTCACTGCCAGGGACCCCCAAAAACTTAACTCAAGATTTAAATATTTGGTGACCTTGGGCAAGTCATATTCTCTCAGCCTCTCTCAGGCAAAGACAATCCCCCTCTGAACAAATCTTGTCAAAAAACAAACAAACCCTAAAACCCTGTTATAGGCTCACCTTAGAGTTGCCATAAGTCAGAAGTGACTTAACTCAGAAGTGAAAAATGACTTATGGGGACCCTAAGGTGAACCTATTATGGTGGTTGTCTGGGCAAGATTTGTTGCCTTTCCCTTTGCCTCAGGTCACCCAGTAGGTGTCCATGGTCAAGTGGAGGTCCAAACCCTGGTCTCCAGAGTTACTGTTTGAGAGCATGCACATGCTTGCCACCATAACTTCAGTTTCCACACACCCTGCTGCCATGTCCCTGATGAAAGGGACATGGGGACAGCAGTGTGAACATGCTCAAACTACTTCCTTGTTTGCAAACAAGGAAGCAGTTTCAGCACGTACACACACACACACATACACACACACACCCTGCTGCTGTTTCCATGTTGCTGCTGCTACTGTTGATTTCCAGCAGCAGAACTTTGCTGACCCCCTATGACAACCCTGTAGACCCCCAGGGGTCAATGGACCCCAGGTTAAGAACCACTGATTTACACAATAGTGACACCAATGCAGCTGTTGCTTATGCAACCCTGAACAAGACATTATTCTTGTGAAACAACCTAGAAATGCTTGCAGAATAGTATTTACTGTAGTTCAGAATTCTGGCAAAGCAACTACAATGAGCTATCCTGAGCGATACTGCCAAAAGGAAAGTTAAAAGCCAGGAAATGCATTTGGTAATTTTTAAAAATCACAATCAGATAACAAGAAATACAATCATTATATTAGGTCTTGTGTGAAATCTACCACCCATCTCTCACAAATAATACCTTAAATCTATAAAAACACTCTTACTGTGAAAAAGAATGTCTAAAGTGGAGAGCCTGCCAAGGGTTTCCTTTTGTGCATTAAAATATACAAAGGACAACATAATAAGCTCTTGATTTGAAATTACTTCAAATGATGATAAGAAAGAATGAAAACAATAGTACAATCTCATCTTTGTTTATGCTTTCCCAAGGTCTACTCAGCACACAAATGGAGTTCTGAACAGGACAAAATTATCCCTTCACCTCTTCCAAACAGTAGACACATTTTCAAGTGCCAAAGCATTACTACAAATACTGCAGAAAATTCTGTTTGCTGTTAAGGTAACTGCTGTACACTTTGAGATACAATGTACAGACCCCAAAGTGTTAAGAAGAAAAAAATAATGCCCACATTTTAAGCCCTAGAAAGTGACACTTTTAAATGACTCCTTACACTGAAAGACATGCTGAAATTGTGTTGTATAAAGATAGTTTAAAAAAACAAGAGTTGATCCAGAATTAAGCTACAAAATTATTAAGTGAGACTGGGCATTTTGTTCACAATAAACCTATGTGCCATCCACTGTAACAATTAGCAATCTGTTTTCAGGCCCTCAGATCCCCTACTGGTTTGAAGCTAGGTTACCTGAAAGACCATTTTCTCACACAGATACCTTCCCAGATCATTAAGGTCTTTGGAGGTCCTGTTCCAAATGCCCCTGATGAACGAAGTGATGCAGGTGATTATCATAGAGAGATTTGTTTTCAATGGTTTGTGCTATAGTTATGCTGTAGAGATACTGGAGAAACTCACTTGGAATCATCTTTATAATCTTTCCATACGAGGGGAAGCCCTTTTTTATTTACTCAGGTTTTTTAAATAACTTGTGTCTGCCAGCCTGAACCTCTTAAATTTAAAATCTATGCTTTTGAAATATTTTAAGGGTGTTTTTTTTTTTTTTGGTTGATTAGTTGGTTGGTTCCCCCCACCCCACCCCATTATCCTAGGGCTATTCAGGCACCTGTATGAAGCAAATAAGTGAGGAAGGAGAGAAAGCTAGCCATGCCCTCCCCTCAGAAGCTCTACTCAATGTCCATGTGTAGATGGCAAGTTTCTCAGCCCATGTTATCCATGGATTCTTTCCACTTGATCAGGAACATTGATTTTTCAGAGTTCCCAAGTGCACGGCAAACACACACAGGAAATGTAGGTTCTTGTATTCTGAATGACCAGAAACTGCAAGGGAAGAGGATGGAGATGGACCCAGTACATGTCTCCTCTTCACATATCTACCCCAGAATGCACATGCATATAACCTCAGACTAGGGCTTCTGTATTTTAATGTTGCCTTTGCTTGTGAGCTGCCCAAAGTATACATTGCACCTTCTATATATGTGGGAGATTCATTTTAGGAATCCTCACATAAAACAAACAACACAAATGCAGAGGGAGCACTGTATCAGTTTGAGATCAGCTATTTAAATGGAGCAAGCAAGCAATAAATAAATAAATAAAGGTACACTCTTGAGCGTTACCAACATATGTATGAAATAAATGTGCCTATGCATATCTTCCAACATTTCCCAGATGAAAACTGGGGTGCAAGTGCCAAGCAACATCAGAGCATGGTCAAGATGGCAATAGCAATCAATAAGAAAGAACACACAAGCTAAGAGAGGCTGCAGCAGTTTGCTTTTGCCTGAGCCTCCTGGGGAGGATAAAATTCCGACCCTCCTCTCCCCTCCCCCTGCTGAGTTAACAGAGTGTAAACTACTCATAACTCACAAGAGGGCAAGAGGATGAGGAGACAAAAAGTGGGACATATTGAAAGCAGCTGAAAAAGTGGGTTGACAGAGGATTAATTGGGATTCTCCTTGTCAAATGAAGACAGTGGGAGAGTACAGCCTCCATGCATGTGTCAAAATGGAAGACATTTATGCATCAGAATTGGTAATCTGAATTTCAGAACAATGTTTAATAACTACAGTAATCCACATTTTTTTAAAAAAGTTTGATTTACAGTGGATTGTATTCTGTAGCGTCCATTTGCCTGCAGAAGAACATCTGCTAGAGAAATGTATTTCCCCTCTCTTCCATACTCCAAAAATATACCCCAGAGGCTTGGGAGAACCTATTTGGGGAAGGTGTTAGAGACTGACCTGGATAGGAAGGGAAGACCCTCTTGCACAAGGAGATATCTATTAGCGCCTCATTAGATGTAGAAGTTACAACATTTTCTATTTTAACTTAAGAAAATGATTCTTTGGTTTGGATGCTAAATCCAGATTTTGTTGTTACAAATTCTTGAACAGATGCCCTGGATTTTAGTCTCATGACTCCAGTGAAGATTCATGACTACTGACAAAGCCATGGACTCCAGACCTCAAGATGCTAATGCTATTTCAATCAAGTGCCCATGCTTAGATTCAAATCACAGGGTAGGAAGGAGTAACCTGCATGTTTTAACAAACATATTGTGATTGTGTGTGTGTGTGCACTTTCAAGTTGCTATTCACTTATGGCAATCCCATGAATTTCATAGGTATTTCTTAGAAGAAGAATACTCAGAGGTGGTTTTGCCAGTCCCTTCCTCGGAAAGATAGCCATTAGCACGTGATATTCATCAGTGATCTCTCATTCAGGGTTGACCTTGCTTGGCTTCCAAGATCAGATATGATCTGATGCATTTAGGATATTTCGGCTCCCTGGTAAGAATTTTATAGGACACACAAAATGTAATTAGAATACATTAAAAACAGTTTGCTCTGTGTACATGAGAACTCAGTTCTTTCCTTAAGTACAGTAGAGATCTTCTCATTAAAACCAAAACTATTATGAAAGAAGGCATAGCTAAGAAGCTAAACACTTTCAGAGTACATTCTTATACAACAGTACTAAGAAGAAAATCCATTCAATTCAATCAAACCTACTCTTAGGTAGGTAAATCTTTATTTTGTATTTGCCTGCAATAATAACAAAAAAAAAAAATCAAAAGATTTTTCACAATTCTATTGAATTACCAATTTTTTAAATATATTTTTCAATTACCGTTCAAAAGTCAGAACTTTTGCAAATAATTTACTTTCACAAAAATATATATTTTGCAGCCCTACTCTGAAGTAAATTGCATAGAATTGCCTCTTAGCAAAACTGTTTTCAAAAAGAGAGAAGTGAGTGTCAACTTAATTATCCCATTTGGACCAGTGGGATTTAATAGCGCTTAACTGTTATTTGGATTTTTCTTCAATGCTGTTCAGGTTTCTTAAACATACTGCAAATTCATTACAGTTTAACAGGCTGGGTCAGAGTGTTCTTCAACTGGCTGTGGTATTCCCAGATCAGAGTTCTGGCAGAAAGAAGAGGGGGTGATTTTCAGCAACCCCCAGCACAACTTTCTGCACCATACAAGTGGGTTGCTCAAGTCTACTAGATGAGAGTGACAAATTTTCAAGCAGCTGCACAATATGGATAGCCAACACAAACTGACTCCTACACTCCACACTCTACAATGGGATTCTTCCAATGAATCAGAATTTTTCCAAAATTGGAAGGAGTCTTTCCATTTGTGGAAAAAGTATTCAGTAAGCAGCATAATGAAAACAGCATGCTAAAAGTTTCTGCAGAAAAGGATAATATGTTGAAGAAAATACGTTATGGTGTGCATAAGGTATAACAGCACAACACCCAGTGGACTCATACATTTCTTATGACTAGAGATAGCTTGTAAAGCTGCTTCTTTAAAACAAAGCAAAACCACAAAATACTATATATATATTTGAACTAGTAAATGGGGCTGCCTAATTTCACTTATTCTTGAATGGTTTGTAATACTATAGATTCCACCTCAAAGTTTTATCATCTGCACTTATCTATATTGGTTTAGATCCAGACTACGTAAGTTGCTCCCACTGAAACCAATGGAATTTATGTTGTGACTAATTCACCCCACTGAAATTGAAGTGCCACTAGATTGAGTTGCCTTAGATTTCATATATTTCATCTAGACCAGGGGCAGACAACTGTGGAAGACTAGGCAGTACATTAGCCCTCCAGGAGACCTTGGAGGACTGCACCCTCACCTCACCTGTTCATGGGGGAAAAAATCAATTTTTACCCCCAATGCTCTCTAAAGCTTTTTTTCAGTGAGCCTTCCTCCAGGAGGCATCTTTGGGGAGAAAAAAGTTTTTGAAAAATTTTGCAAAAATTCATTTTGACCTGGGGGCATCCAGTGGGGTTCCAAATCAGTGGAAATGTCCTCCACACCACCTAGAGATCATTTTAAGGTATTTTGCAGCGAAGAAAAAAAATTACCTCTGGGGGCCACAAAAATGGCCCTGGAGAGCCACATATGGCCTATGGGTCACATTCTCCCCCCTTACTAGACCTTAGTCTAGAAGCCACCAACTGAGTTTTGTAACTTATTTTCTATTTTCTTTAATAATGTCAACTAGGTTCTTGGTTTTGTTTTTTCCCATCCCAGGTCTGTACACACACAGTAGCCTGCATGCCATCACAAACTTTACAAGCATAAGGAACGAACTAAACAAGCAGAATAAAATAGAAAGCATTTTGACGGAATGTTTCAAAGAGAGCTAGGTCCACTTAACATCATACAATATTTAAATACTGGATACAGAGTAACACTGCAAGTATATTCTCTTTCCCTTAGACAGCTGACTGACATACTGTAAAGACTAAAAATACATAAAAGGAATATATTGCATATATATTGTATATGGTAGTTGATCTGTTATGACATTTATCTTCCTTTAGTGGGAAGAACAGATCATTCAGCTGTGCCATTGGGGAGTTTATGCTTCCTTTACTTGTTCTCGAAGCTAAATTTCATAACAGAGATCAGCAGTCACATCCTCTCACATTGTATCTGCCTCACAGATATTTATAAGTGCGTGAAGCTTTCATTCTGCAAACAAATATACAGCCCTAACAATTGCTAGATATCCTCAGTCCTCAAATAGAAAGCTTGTTAAAGACTCTCGTTAAAGAATATTTCACTGCTTCGTGTAATCGCTCCCAACTATTGCTATAACCCACTCACATACACACTACAGCAGCAAGCACCTTATTTGTGTAAGTCATATGCATTAGCAAATTAAATATTACTGGTATTCAATAATGGAAATGGCATTTTAAACATGCCACTTCTTAGTTTCTTTTCAGTCACAAAGAGGGCAAAGCTGGGTTACCACAAAAGCTCTTTGCAGACATTAAGTGTGGGTATGCATGACCAAGGGAGCGGGAGGGCAGGACTGTGGTGGCAGCATATTGCTAGCAAAGGCCCTACACACATGTCCACACACATCTGAAAAACACAGGGTTTCAAAACACATGAAGGAGCAAAGGGAGAAAAAAGCAGATATGATAGCGCCTTTGAAAAAAAGCAAACTGTGTATTTGTGGCCTCTGCCCTTCTCTCCCCGTAACATTCACTGTACATATATTAAGAATGAAATCTTAGGACTACTTATCTGGATGAAATCCACAATAAGTCTTATTTCTAAGTCTATGATTGCACTATAAACCTCTTCAAAAGGGCTCATCTAATCCAAGCAAGAGACTGGACCCCCCTCCTTCATGTACACTGACAAATACACCAGCAAGCTACATGTGGACACGTTTGCATTGTACATTTTCAGTCACCTCAGCATCTATGCTAAAACAAACTATTCTGCAAAGCTGTTCTTAGAAAAGCCAGTGGAGAACTGAACAGGATTTCACAAGACACAGAGGCTGTCTGATATAGCTCTATAAAGCCATTCCAAGAGAAAGTTAGTAATCTCAGTAGAGAAAATATAAATGTTAAAACAGGAAAAGCCAGAAGTTGATGAAGACAGGAAAAAGGCCAAATGTTAATAGTGTGTTCCAAAAATGAATAAGAACATATTCACACCAGTGGTTAGGATAACAGTATATAATTGAAAGGAAAGTCATAAATACAATCGTATCTGTTTTAAAGTATGGTTTCATATGAGCGCAGTCATGTACAGTGTACAAAAAGACAGCTCTGAAGTGCAATTGTGTTTTTTTTTTTTAGGTGACAGCTACTGTTTGTTGCCCTTCAGATTCATTCCCTCTGGTACAAAGCTCATTGTTTACAGGGTAAGTCGAAATCACTTTGCCAGGCTCAGTGCTTCTATAAGTCATTATTCGGTTTGGAAAACGTGGTCTGGCTGAACAGACTTGTTCCTTTTGTAGGGGATTACAATAACACACGGAAGCTTATGAGTGCTTCTGACAGATGTGTTGGCAGGCTGCCACTGCGTGAAGGGTGGGGCTCTGACTGACAACTTGCAATTATGGTATGATGAATGGTTCTGATGTGCGTTCAAGAGAAAACCACTTTCTAGAAAGTGAAAGTCATGCATAAGGTTCCTATAAAATAAGCCTTCAGAAATGTATTCTTACTTTCACATTTTGGCGGGATAACTGATTTGGAAGTCCTCTCTTCTTTCAAACTTTCCCCCCTGGTTTTAATAAATAAAGGCCTCACTTAAGCTTATGTGGGGAAAATTAGCTTGACTCATTTTGGCTTCAGAAATGCTTTATCTGCATTTTTAGTCAAACTGACATCACAGTAGACATCAACATATATACTCACATAAGACACTTAAATATATACATATGACTGCACAGTAACCAGCAAGTTTATCAAAGAAAAAGCCATCAGTGGGTAATAAAAACAACTTCTACTGACAAGGGCACATAATTCAGCCATCAATAGACCTGTAATTCAGGCTAATAGAAGTTGTATCCATCCTCATACAGAAGAGGTGGGAATTGTGCAGCCTTCCAGATGTTGTTGAACTGCAACTCTCAGCAGTCCTAGTCAGCATAGACAATAGCAGTAGATGATGGGAACTACAAATAACATCTGGAGGACTGTATGATTCCAACCTCTGCTACACAGCTACCCTAGATGAAAAATTCATCAAGAGATATTTCTGAGTTTTTTCCTTACATTACTAAGTATTATATTATTGTGCTAGTAATGTATAAAAGGTTCTACAAATCCAGAGCCAAACTGCAACTCCTAGAAGGCTTCAGCTCACACAGCCACTGTTCATGCTGGCTTGGCACTGTGGGAATTATAGTTTCATCATGTAACTTTTCCAACATTGCGTTAAATACTAAAACCTATGTCCAGAAGACATTATTTTGAGGACATCCACTTGCCAGAGGACATCTGTTCCCATACATGAACTGTGGAAACTTGATTGCTGCTTCTACCATGAGTAGCTCAAATAGTGGGCTGGGGGAAGATGTGTGTAGCTGCTCAATTCTCCACAAGGAGAAACAGAGAACATCAGACTGTCAGGCCATGGCCTACTACATGTAAACACATCTGCAGCATGGTACAGGTTGTTTTGTAACAGTCTGTATAACCACCACTATCCATTGTGAATGACCACAGGGAGAGTATCCCATGATTAGTAGGAGAGGAGCACAAAGTACCTTTTTATAATTAGGGGTCTTTTAGGAACTGTTTTTCAGGCTGTATTCCCACTTATTAAGCAGTAAGCTCCATTGCAGACAGCAAAATGCACTTCTAAGTTAACATACATAGGACTACACTGTTAGTGGTTATCCAGATGGTTGTTTTACCACATTTCGGGGGGGGGGAGGCTAGATATCCAGGATTTTGTGATTGCCTCTAAGAGGATCCACTCACTCACACATTTTTAAGCTCTGTTTCACCCATCAATCCTCATTTCAAAACTGATAAAGAAAAAAGTTAGCTAGAACATTGCAGTGTTGTCTGCCCCATCTGTTTCTGTGTTTAGAGAAATTTTCAAGTATCATCTCAAAGTAGCTTGATGCAACACAGATGTGCACGATGTGTAAATAATGTAAGTGGGAATATCAGCTCATGGACTTTTGTTCTCTTTTGCAAAAACTTTCTTAAAAAACATCAATCTCTTCATTAATCTGATAAGGCAAACTTGAGATTGTTCAAAAAGTGGATCCGAGAGAAAGTAAAATCAGCAGTTGTCCCTGCCTGTAACCCACCATGTCCAAAGCAGCCCACTACTAGTCATGTGCCAAGTGCCTGATTAGCTCAATATTTATGTAGTAGCTGATGCTAGAACCACAAATATATTTATCCTCAGTGGAATTCCCAATGATGGCTTGTGAGATGAGCTTAGTTCAAAGGGTCCTAGATCTTTGCCTCTAGTTCTAGATGACCAGAAACCCCAAATTAAAAAAAAAAAAGGATCACTATAAATGACCCCCAATGGGCAGATGAAATGAAATATTTTCTGTCCATCTTTCTACATACTTTGGTCACATTATTAGATCTTCCAGGAAATCCTTAATTTGATATTTGAAATGAAAAATTAGACAACCAGTACAAACTGATCATTTCCACCTAATTATGGAACACTAGTGACAGAACAACAAGCAACCTGTACACAAGTTCCAGTACAAGACAATTGAAAAGTTGATAAGAGAATGGCAACAGCAACGTATTTTATTTAGGGACATCAAGTGAGACCAAAAACAGAAAAACGTGCAATGTTATCTGCTCATGCCCTACAGGGTCAGCTTAATGACTCAATGTTTCTGTGCTGTTTTTATTAATGAAAAATTTGTTCCCTCATATTCATAATCAGCCTGACTAAAGAGGAGAAAGCCTCTTGCTTTTCTGATTTACAGCCATTCTTTAGCATTTGGAATGAATGAACACAAACTAGTCCAGCATCTATTAAATCTGAATGAAATGTATTTTGTTTCACAAGTGTCATGTGGTAATCCGACATAAACTGTGTTAATCGACATCATGTTTAAACTAATGCTGTATATATATGAACACAACATATGGTTACAAGTAGGAAATAAAAAGGAAAGACTCTTTCTGGTCCACATGCATAGTATCTACTGAATGGCAAGTAGTCAAACTAAATCTCAGGTAACAGATGGCTCCAATAGAGTGCATGCATGATACAGGCAATTTCAATTATCTACGAACAGTCAATAAAGATGATAATTTGGCAAACCATGCTTTAATACTGTGGAAGACAAACCATTACTGGAGATGGATGTGTACAAAGTTTAACTGATGAAAACTATATTTTCATAAACTGGTTTATTAGGAAGGGCAATTTATGTAAGATTCATCTCAAATACCAATTATTTTTGAAAAGAGAGCAGCATTTTATTTCTGTTATTATTCTGAGCAACAGCTAACCGACCAACTTTGCTCACCAATTTCACTGTAACTACTAACAAACAAGGGAAGTAAAATGTGCGCGTGTGTGTTTTTAATAATTGATACCAGTTCAATGAATGCCAGATGTGGATAAAGGTAAAAGAGAAGAACAACCAGTATATTTCAGTTTATATCTATAAAAAGATTGTGCTAGAGCAAAAATTTTATGCTTCATAAGGCAACAATATGATTGCCCTCCCACTGAAATGATGATGCCAAACACTAGATTTGGATGAAATGAGGCCACAACTTTTATCAACCACAAGAATCTGCACTGTAGCAACAAATGGGGTGTGCACACACAAATTGTATGTGAGGACCCAGTTAAGCCAGATTTCCCATCAGAAACTCAATGGGACGGTATAGGCCCCATGGTTTGTCACAGCATGACCCCATGAAGGGGTCAGAAGGTCCCAAGAGATTCCCCAACATGGCACTGATTGACTCTCTTCCCTGAGGAGATCACCTTGGGACAGGAATCCACCACACATTTCCCATCAAGCCAGTTGGCAATGATGAGGAAATGGGTGAGTTCTTTCACCTTGTGGTGCCACCAAAAGCCTTCAAAGAAAGCCAGTTGACACTTAAGTGTCCACACCCCAACCATAAAAGCGACATTGAACCAATCAACCAAATGGAAAACTGAAGCCAACAGGCAAAAACATTGTATAGCATGAATAGGTAAAAAAGATGCCACCAGCCAATCATGGCACAATAAAAAATTCTTGTGTTATTAACTGCTGTCAAGTCGACTTCAACCCAAAAAAGGTAGCTAGAAGCTCCCATGTTATATAAAGGCAAGTGGCTGGATAGCAGAAATGGCAAAGAGGCCTGAGTCAGGGCAGCACTGCCTTAAATGATCTACCATAGGCCTGCATGACACCAGCAGGACAGTGCACCCTGATGTGCCATTTGGCTTGGGGAGGGTACAAGCATTCCCCTCAGAAAGTGCTTGCTTCAGAAGGAAATCTCCAAGGACATTTGAAGATAGCTTTTGATTTACCTGAGCAAATTGGGATGCTGTGGCACTTTGGGGAGACATTTACACAGACATCTAAAATAGTCTGTCCAGAATAAGTCTTTAAGTGGTGCAAGATATTGACTAACATCTTGATACTTCATAATGAAAAGAGAGAGAGAGAAGGAGAGGGAGAGAGAGAGAGAACAAAGGCAATGCTACTTGTAACTGTCAGATTTCCGGCTCGAACACTATGGTTTCAGGAACGCATGTATCATAAAGCAACTATGTAATTCGAATGAAGTACACAGTAACTAACTTTGGCCATAGTGGATTGCACATGTACACAAACACACATAGGATATTGAATGACAAAGCTTAATGATCTCCTCAGAGCTGGAGAAAAACTACATTCTTACATTTGAGGCTTTATTCCTGACTCAGGATTAAATTACCACTGAGGTTGTTCAAGTATGATTCTGTTTTTTAAAAGCTGAAACCAGTTTCTTAGAGTAGCAAGGAGTTCCAACGGTACTGGATTTTCTTTTGACATGAGTGAGCTGTATGCTACCAATAAAAAACCAAACCATATAAGAAGCAAGCACTTCTTACTTCTCTAAGAAGCAGTACAACCATTTTAGCTTTCTTTTCTTTAAAAAAATGGAATAAATATTGCAAGATCCCTGTTTTTAGCTGCTACAGGTCTGCTCGCAAAATGTGTTGCTTTATTTGCCACAATTCAGCTTCAACTTATGGCAACCTCATGAATGGGAAACCTCCAGCTACTGATTCCAACTACTAACTCTAGAACAAACCATCAGTTCCTCTCAGTTGGTCATAATGTCTGTGGGACTTTTGGAATTTGTAGTCCAGGTTCTGGCCTCTTCTCTAATCCCATTCTGGCCCACTCTAGGTTCTGTTCTCATACCATCCACAAATACATGAAATTATTTCAAAATTATTATTATTATTGTTATTGTTTGTTGTTGCTGTTATTTCAAAAGCTGACAACCATAATCCAACTGAATTCTTTTTTTCACTGAAATGCCAAACATCAGTGTTGAGTTAGTTCCTGCTAACTCAAATGTGTAATATTCCAAAGGCTGGAGAGAGAAAACAACATTAAGGACTATAAAATTCTCATTCCCTAAGTGCTACACAGAGATCTCTCTGTCTATTTTGGATATGGAAGACAGCAAAATACCAGTCAAGCCATTGCAAAGTGGGACAGAAGTAATTAATGGATGCCATACATTACAACTCTCAACCACCACATGGTCTTCAGTGTCTGGCACCCTAGTCCAAACATCTGAAACAACTGATTGCCCATAAGGTCCCTCAATAAACAAAGATTCATACTCAGATCCTGTTTTAATCTCCAGCTTTAACAAACATCTGAACAGCTCTATTTATATATTTTATTTACTTATTTAAAACTAGCTAAAACGATGCTGCCCATAATACATCCGCAAATTGAATAAAATAATTAGAACCAAAAGTTTTACTAAAAAGCCAAGTACACATATAAAAGCTGGGAAACATCATGCTTAAATTAGTTTAGGTAGGTTGTCCAACAGAGATCTGCTGAACAGCTGGATAGCTTGGAGTGCAGGTAGGGGAGTGGGCAGAGGAGGGGCAGGGGTGTGGGCGCGTCGCTTGGGATGCCCCCAAAAACTTGCTGCCCAGGACAGACCACTCTCATGCCCCCCCTGTCCGTACACCAGTGTTGCTGAACATGTATTTCTGCTTGCCTGAAATTGCAAAAGCAGAAAGATACAGATGTCTAGCATGTAATTATGGATCTAGTGGGTAGTGATCAGCTTATATCAAAAGATTGTACAGACTGCCCCTTCACTGCAAGGAGGAAGGCATACAGAAATGCTATCCTCAACCTCTGCTTGTATCTTGGTGGCTTTTTAATTTTTAAAATCTGATGCACTGGCTGTATACCTTCCAACAGTTTATATACCTCAAGTAAAGACGGCAGAAGTTATTACTGATGAAGAACACACAATTAGGAGAGGCTGCAGCAGTTTGCTTTTGTCTGTATCTAGCAGGAAGAGCAAAGTTCCATTCCCTTCTCTCCTCTTCCCCACTCAATTGAGTTAATTGAATGCAAACTACTATTGTGCTTTGAACTCAGTATGCAGCAACTGGAGGAAGCTGACAAAGGGGGGAAATCAGTGGAAGGGAAACAGGGACATTTTAAAAGCAGCCAAAAAAGTGGAATGACAGAGGATTAATCAGGACTGTCCCTGCCAAAGCAGTACAGATAAAGGTTTGCATCCACTGATTGCTGTTTCTTGCATCAAATGGGCAAGATACAAATGTCAAAGGTTGAGCAAGACACTTACCATGTACACATCTGGGAAGTCCTATTCGTATCTAATGATCGTCAACACTGGACAAGGCTTTAGTGCCCTTGCATGCCCAGACATAATGAATGGTCACATAAATGGGTGCCTCAGTAGCAGCTTTGCAGTTATGAGATTTCTTTGCCGGGGAGACCATGGTATATTTACCTTAATGGTCATTTGTCACTAGGTAAACCCCTCTTTTTTCTTCCAGGCTCTAGAAACTCTATGTTGCAAACTAGTCTCCTTTAAAGTATTGAACAGCCCAACTGTATACACGTTTACTTAGACTGGGGTGGGCAACTGTGGGAGGCTAGGGGGCCACATTAGCCCTCTAGGAGACTTGAGGGGCAGACCCAACCCCACACTTCCCATCACAAAAAAGAAATTAAAAAAACTTTTTTTTTTGCTCCAAATGCCCTCTAGGGGCTGCATAAAAATGCTTTTCCAACTGAAAGTGGTTTCCAGTCATTTCCTGTTTACCTCTGGGGTTTAAAAAGGCCTTTCTGGGTCTGAAATATTTTGGGAGGGGCTCCAAAACATGGCAAAAATGCTTCCACACTCCCTTGAGGGCATTTCTGATGACCTTTGGGTGTCCTGAGGGTCACAGAATCTCCCCTGGGAGATACACTTTGCCCACCCTTGACGTTCCTGTATGTTCCACCGTGTTCACTAGGACTTATACATCCACAGATTCTTATCACAAATTTCTTGTTTTCTCATTTTACATATTATTATTTTCTCACACAGATATCCTCTTCAGACAATAAAACAAGGGTCAAAATGACATCTGTATCTCATGTATACATAATTGTCCTACAGAAGTGGATGGGCATTTCTTTCCAATGAAGAATAGGCCATCTTCGATTCAAGGTTGCAAAACCAGAGCTGCACATGTGGTTCCATTGCACAGGGATCTTCACTGAGCACTGAACTTGCAGATGCAGACACACATACAGTTACACGTTAAGTTGCATAATGTTGCAACTCACTCTTTGAGCATAAACTTACCCTCTGTCTCCTCAGTATAGACGTCTGACTGACTGACTGATTGATATCCTGCTTTACTCCCCAAACAAAAGCCAAAGCAGTTCAGTGGAACCAGATCTGGTTCTGTTGGTGGAATTGTTATCCTGGCATATTTTAAATGAGAGCAAAGACAGGTAAAATTAATCTAGAGGGCTACTTAAAAAAAAACAAACTTCAAGACGTATTTTAATAATTCAAAACAGCTAAGCTTTTACTTTTGTTCTCAACCTGAGTATAATTGTTCATGTCACTAATTGTAGTACCTCCTATAGTTCTAATGCAGGAACGGATAAAGCGTGACCTTAAAGGCGATGCTAGGTGACAATTCCCATCATCCCTAACAATTGACCATGCTGATGGAAGTTAGTCCAGTAACATCTGGAGGGCCATAGGCTCATTATGTCTGATCTAACAGCTATTAAATATAAAAATTTCTGGGAGGAGTACACTTTAGAAAGAATTTCAGCTGAAGCTATTTATTAACAAGAGAGAATGTTACAAACAATAAAAATTAGACAGACCTGGAATGAGGAGCAAAGGTAGCTACAGTTCTACCAAGGAGAGAGGCATCATACAGATATTATCAGGTAGAAAAGACTGCTGATGTACTCAAGGTTTATTAATATCCCATAAGTGTTCTATAATGTTTGTGATGTGTTCTTAACTTTTAAGTTTCTTACCTTTGTTACTTCAGGAGTGATTTGAGATAAACTAATTTCAGCAATACTGAGTGCAAAAACTTTTTTTGTCCATTAAATGAGCAGATACAAAACGAAAAGTGTGTAACGAGTAGGCAACATGTATAATTTCCTGACCATCTTGCCACCTCCCATACACACACCCCTTTAAAATCTCCAAGGACCCTAGCAACAGAACATATTTAGCTTGGATTTGTATTGTGAACAACAGTCATGCAACGTTTCAGGAGTAGTCATGCTGACCATAAAACAAAAAACAACAAAATGCCAAATCCATCCTGTAATGATATATTTACGTCATTACCCAAAAGGCACAAAATACTTCACACTTTTGAAGCTTTTCTTCAGCAGGCAAAGATGGCAAAACACAGTCATGAAAGATATAGCTGAAATGACAGCTACTTCTTCAACATCCACCTATCTATGCCAGGTGAAAGCGGATGAACAAGTGTAACTCTGTTGTCTCCTCCCTAGCATCCTAGATGCCCCCCCACCAACAAGGACAATGGGTGTAGTGGGTAACCTTTCATATTCATCTAGCACCCCTATGTGTTTTAGACTGAGAACATGGTTCCAATGTTCTGATATGGATGAGAAACCAATACAGTCACCAGAGGTTCTACACTACAGAGGTTCACTTTGAACACAGTAAGAGGACCAGGGTGGAGGTGGCAACAGAGCATAGCTAATGTGCTCATCTTTTTCTTCTCCCATGTTTTCATTAGGCCCTAAAGCAAAATATCTGAACAGGGATAACTTACAATAAAATGTAGTTCCTTTTATGAGACTACATTCTTGTTAATACAGATCTAGATGTGAATAACACAGTGTTTTAAATTACTATGGTCCTCTGTACCATTCACAACTAAAAAAAATGGAAAACTAGGTGTAAAGCAATGAAAAGACCTGTCAGGAAAGACAATAAACATTTCTGATAACAAATATTTACTATCAGTTGACCTATTTTTCCATTGTTTTAGAATCTCTTTATTGCTATAGGATGAAATAAAAATATCTCCAAAATACATAGATCTCAGTTCACCACTTCCAGGGAAAACTCCCTTTATCATGGCAGGCAAGAGTATCTATATACAGGATAATAGCATTAAGTCCTAGGATATTTTATTTTATTTTTAAAACTGTTTTGGCTCTCAGACTGTGAATATTAATAGGCTTATTTTGAGGCTCAGGAGCCAAAAATGTGTCCTTCATCTCAAATTCTCAGAAACTGCTGAAAAGAAACCCTGAGAACTTTTCACAAAGGTTTATTATGACATGGTATAATTCAAAGATTAGTTGGCAAGGAGAAGGCTGAAACTCTCAACATTTGAATAAAGTAGATTTTCACCAGTGAAAAATATGAAGATGTAACTTTAGGCGCACACCAAAACTGTAATGCACAGATGAATTTTCTTTTCTTTTCTTTTTTGGCTCACCTTTACCTTAGATTACAATACATGCATACAAGTGCCCATAAAACTTTAGCTTTTCTTTCATCTCTGCTTTGTTTGAAAATCTGATTAACTAAAATACTAAGTAACTATGAAATTCATAAAAACATGGAGCTTTGTTCCTAGCAAAGGAACAATGCACAAAGTTAGATTATGCCCATAGATTTTCCAACAACACAATCTTATGTGTGTGTGTGTCTTTGTGTGTGTATATATGTAAAACAGACAGATACAACTACAGAGTTCAATCTATATATCTAGGCTTTCTAGAGGCCTGAGATTTACACTTCTGCACAACACTACTAAACTCTTCAAAAGCATTTTGTCAACTAATTAATAATTGGACATCATGTGCTAACATACAAGATTGAGCCTGCCTAAGTTTTAGATGTCAGATCAAAAACAAAGCAATAGCGAAAGTCCACAAGACTGCACATTTTTGGCTTCCATTACCATTCCTCTCTCTGACCTGATCACATGAAATAATTTAGAAAACAAAATCCTTAATAGATCTTGCTCCCATCTCCTACCCTTTCACACTAATGCCAAACATTCTATGTGCAGGAAGTTTGAGGAAACTGTGTAGAAAAATTATTGGGGAAAAAATAGTCTATTTATTACTCAGGGTGCAAACAGCACATTGCTATAGTGCTTCATGATTCCTGGTTTCATACCCACCAACTACCCCAGTTTAAAAGGGAAGTTCCTGATTTATCCTACATCATCTCAGTTTTTCATTGGCTTTTAAAATGTTCCCATTTCTCTCTCCTCCTCTGCAGCTTACTTCAACTGCTGCATACCGATTTGAAAGTGCAAAAGTAGTTTGTACTCAATGAACTCAGTGGGAGTGGAGTCTTGCCCTTCCCAGAAGGCTCAGGCAAAATCAAACTGCTACAGCCTCTCCTAGCTTGTGTTCTTTCTCATTTATAACTTCTGCCATCCTTATCACGCTCTGGGCCTTTGCGCACTACACTGTTATAGTGAAATTACTCCACTTTCAACATCCTGTGGAATCCTGGCATTTGCAGTTTAGAGAGAGGCCTTTAGAATTCTCAGCCAGAGAGCTCTTTGTCCTTAATAAGCTACAAACCGCTGAATTCCACAAGGTGTTGAAAGTGGAATAATAGCACTTTAACAGTGTAGTACGGAAAGGCCCTCTGATGTTGCTTCGCCACACATGTCCTGGTTTTCATCTGTGAAATGTTGGAAGGTATGAGGTCTTCAATGGTGCCAATGGCTTGCTCTTTAAATTAAAGCCCTTTCAGGCATTCAGACTGTGGGTAAATATACTGACAAGTATTCTATTCATTATGTCAGCATAACTAGATTAGCTTAGATAGTGGTGGCCACAAGCATAGAGGACATGAAAGAAGAAAGATATTGGAGAAATAGACTGCTCAAAATCTGAAGATGTCTTTTACTTTCCCTCACCACTGCTGCCCTCATGAAAACTGTATTCAGCAGGATTCATGCCACTAACTCCACTCCTTCCATCAACCTCCATAACCTTCCATCTGAAGATGTTAACTTCTTCTGCTCATGGGGGCTTCTCCCATGATTTAGAATCTAGAAAATCTGAGTTACAAATGCCAAGAAGAGCCTACCTTCCACATATGGAGCACGACAGAAATACAGAAGGAGAAACAGAGAGAGAGACATGCTCACCCTTTCTGTCCTTTCTTGCATGTTTATTTTATGTACAATTAGAACCACTAAAGCTACAGTGTGTAATGCTGACTGCTTTGATACAAAATTGCTCTCTTGACTCAAATATCAATGCATAGGTAGGACAACTAACATAGGGCAATGCCATATAACCTATCTCTTGTTAATTCCCAGATGACTTCCAGGAACTTCTACTAATCTGAGGACAGTTTCAGATGAAGCTTTTATTATGGTAAATAAGAGAAAGTACTTGGCAGCTATCTTGATTTTTCTTCTTTAAAAAAATCCCTGGTAAAGAAGGGAAAAACAGAAGCAGCAGTGGAAAAACAAGGGAGAATTGGAAGGATGGTACTGTGTAAAATCCAGGGACTGAGACAAGCTGATGTCAAGACAAAAGCTGGGTTTATAACCATCCCAAGACAGCTCTACTAGAACTTCAGAGCCTCCACGAGAGGCTCCTCTGTTAGAAGATAACTTTGATCCACCAAAGCCAATTTAGCCTAAAAATTTCCCCCCTTTTTTCTCCTTTCTTCCAACATAAGCATTACCGAATACTTGGTAGGCCATAATGTGGCTATTGGGTCATGTTTATCTTGGTGGAACACAATGCTTGGTGAAGATCCTTGCCTAAGAACAGAAAGTACTTTGAAATGTAACAGCCAGACATGAACTGGAATATTTAGTCATCACTGCTTCAAGATTGGAGAGAAGCAAATAGCACCAACCACAGCTTGTTATGGTTATGCCTGGGATAAAATTAATAGGTACTAATCACTAGCAAAAATTACTGTCAACAAAAACATAAAACACTATCAGAGCACAGAAGCTACTGACTGCTACAGTAGGCCTATAAGTGGTCCATAACAGAGCTTCCATGAAGCCATTTCAGCACTCTGAGTGGCAACCAGTATGAGATTTATTTATTTATTTTTGAAAGATTATTTCATTAAAATCCAGTACAGGTTAAACACACTACATGGTATCCAAGGCCATCACGCTAGGTATATCCTGAGTATATAAATTGTCTAAAGGACATTATAATTATAATGCCAGAAAGAGGTTTTCTGTTTGTTCCTTTATTATCCCTGAGAGATTTTGACAGTGCAATCATGCAGATACGTATTCTGAGATAACCACTACCAAGTTCAGGGGGGCTTACTGTTCAGTAAAATAAAAATAAAACATTTGAAAAGATAGCTGCTCAGAAGATTTTCAGTATTCCTGCCCTATTGACTTATAATGTGCATCTGAGGATGACATATTGAAATGTGCATAATAACTTGATGATGAAATTCCTTTTTCTTTTTTTTTTTCAAGCATTGGTATGAAGTAGCAGACCTTCAGCTATTATGCTGCAGTGCTCATGGTCCCTCACTGTTGACCTTGCTGGTTAGAACTGATGAGAGTTCCAATCTAATAATATTTGGATTACCACATATTCCCCACCTCTGTTAAGGGACAGCTTTGATAATCACACATCTAACCCAGTTTAAACTACTCAATACAGACTTTTTCCGTATCTAAACAGTTCTAACAAATTATACTTTCTTATCTGGATTTCTATAAGGTAAAGCCAGAAAAAAGCCAGAGGGTATCTCAGCACAGAGCATAGCCTTACTAAGAAGAATTTGGCTGAATACTGCATCCTCAGATCACACAGAGGAGGTACGCATAAGGAAAATGCAAAATATCTCAGAATTGGTCCCAGCACAATGAAAGATGATTCCAAACACTCAGTACTGCAGATCATGTGAAACAAGTCCCTATTTTCTGAGTGTTCCTTGAGGGGGAAAAAACACACTCAGCATTTTATCACAAACCCAAACAGATTACATCTTCAAGTAAAGAACAAGATTAATTGCCAGCATACCTTTAAAAATAGTGTGTGTGTGTGTGTGTGTGTGTGTGTGTATTTTTGTATGTTTTTAATTTGTTCTGGTTTTAGGATTCTGTAAGCTGCCTTGATTCCCAATATTGGAGAAAAAGGTAAGATATAGATGAAGAGAAAGGGAGAGGAGGAGGAAGATGACACTGTACAGTGAAATGCACAGAAGCATGGGATTCAGTTAGTGCTTTATTTTTTTTTATTTTTTTTTATTTAATTTTTATTAGAATTTCCATATAACTTACATAAACATACAATCACATACAGCTACAAAGTAAACACTTTTCTTATCCCCCCTTATACTATCCCTACAACAACAAAACATCCTTAACATAATACTACATTCCTATTTCCCCCTTTCTATAATCCCAAAATCAATATCACAACAATTTAACATCTTAAACATACCAACCTAAACAACACAAACAACATAAAACTCTGACTTCCTTTATACTATTCAAAACCACTCATTTAACATTTATCTCTATATACTATCTTTTATTTTACTTATAGCACTATAATAACATCACCTCTTTTTTTTTTTTCTTGATACCCTGTTTTTTTACTACCAGCTCAAACTTTTATTTCTCTTCTAATTGTTGCTACGGGCTACATTTGAAAAAATTTCATTTTAA
This sequence comes from Ctenosaura bakeri, assembly GCA_948474755.1. NCBI lineage: Eukaryota > Metazoa > Chordata > Lepidosauria > Squamata > Iguanidae > Ctenosaura > Ctenosaura bakeri. The sequence goes on along the minus strand of CAOLHI010004785.1, from coordinate 76,613 downwards.
CTGCACTCATTTTCATGGTTCTTAGTTTAACTATCTCCAATAGTTATTTTTCCGATATTTACAATATGTCCCCATTTTCTTTTCCAAAATTCTCATTATAGGATCCCATGTTATCCTAATTGTCTTTAAGTCCTTTCCCCTTACTAATATTGAAAGTTTATCAATCTCTATCATATCATATAATTTGATTAACCACTCCTGAAGGGAAGGTGCATTCTTATGCTTCCATGCTTTCGCATAAATCATCCTTCCCGCAGTTATACTATATAATATCAATTTTTGTTGTGGTGGAGTCAAATCCGGAATTTGATTGATCATATTTAATAGATATATTTCCGGAGATAAATTAAATTTTTTCTCTAACGCCGTTTCTAACGGATTCAGTTAGTGCTTTAAACTAGCATAACAATCTCTTATGCACATAATGCTCCACCCCACATTTTGTGGATGTACAGCAGTGGCAACAGGGGAAAGGCAGAGAACAACATCACCCTCAGGAGAAAAAGCAGCCCTGTCAGCACTGAAACAGTTCAAAAGCCAACAGTGCTGCTTTATCTTCTGAGGTCGATGGATGTATCTTCCCTCCTCGGCCCACTGTCACTGCATTCTCAGCCCTTCTTCTCAGCCATCGCTACTGTCATTGCATTACTGTCACCACCTACACCCACCAATAGGACCTCAGCCAAAGGGTTGAACGCAAAGGTTCCCTTTCCCTAACAGAAGTAGCTCTTTTATTGGAGGAAGAGAAAAATATGGCTCTAATCCAGAGATTTTTTAATTCATAGGCCTGTCTTAAGAAGATACATGAGGGATTCAATTTTCCTCTATTTAATGATATTTTCATATTGATTTTTTTTTTTAAGAAAAATGTACCAACTGGCAGCTTATATCAACTGGTTCTTGTACTATTCTTTTCCCTATTACAAATTATTCTTGAACCTCAGTAGCCATTCAGGAATCATTGCAGACAGACCCAGATCCAAAGACTTCTTAGAATCCCCCATCCATGTCTGGACTTGTGTGTCCCATCCCAGAGACTGTCTGCAAAGATCCTTCAGCCCTTCGAGGTGATCTGCTGGGTGCAGCAACTGAGAACAAAAAAAAGGTTCAGACATCCTACAAGATTTTGCCACATGAACTTTTGAATCTGAACCCATACAATGTAATCTAGATTACTGGTTCTTTGTTACAAATGACTTGCATTTCCTTCCTCTTTGTAGGACAAGAAGCAATTTCAAAATAATTTCTTATTTCTACTAAAAACACCCACACGGGAGCCATTCTAAGCCAGAACCCTAAATGGAACTTAATATTTGTGAAGAGATCTACAGGACAAAGGAGATGTGCATAACTAAAATTGCTGCTTAGCAATTCAATGGTAAGACTCAATTCTACAACACTGAATCATCCTGTTCCATTTTTCTGGGTTCCTTTTGACAGGTGGATGGGTGTCTCATCTTAGATACAACATTTGGAATTGTTAAAGATAAACTTCTCGCTTGTTCTTTTTAAAATGCTTTTTAAAACACATGCAGTACTTTCTCTCTCCCCCTCTCCTTCCCCTTCTCTCTCTCTCTCTCACTCACACACACACACACACACATAAATATGTATCTCTGTGACTAGCACCTTGGCATTCAAACAAGTACTGTGGCGAAAAAGAGAGGGGTGGAGAGAATAAAACCTGTATAAATGACAGAGTGTTCAACCATGAACACATTGTCTTTTATGAATATTATAATCACAGAATCAATAAGCCCACAAAGAAAAAACAGGACACAAAACGTGTTTTGTCATTTCTGACGAAGTTATAAAAACAACAGACATTCAATATGCCAAGTGTTCTTCAATCCTTCATAATCATAGCCTTATTGAAGTGAGGACAAAAAGGGTCTAATTGCATAGGAGCAATCTCAACGTAATAGGTTATACACCCAGGCACTGCTGCACAATACAACAAAAACAACGTTCCCTGTGTATAGCAGAATGTCATCTCTCATTTTCAGGCAATTACCTTCTTTCTTGTCAACAGTTTTAATAACCTCCATCATCTCTAAAAGACTTTTGCTTCAGTTAAATAATTTTCAGCTTTTTAATATGCAAATGTGCTTGTTCATATGCATGGGTGAAGTGGTGCTGCTACTTGAAATGTGTCAGTACATTGTGGAGCACCTGCACCTCGGGGAAGCTTGATTTAATTGACACCTAATACTATTCATTATTCCACTTAGTGAGCAACTCCTATTAGTCACCTGTAGGTTTTCCTATAAGCAGCGCTTTGGCCACCAATGAAAATATGAATATTGCTATAAATAGAATGGCCATATATAGTACAGGAGGATTTACTACTTGGATGTCTCTGTAGAAATATTGCCCCCAAATCTGGTATCCCTGCCCTGCACTTCCCTTCCCTTGCCCTCCTCTCTCCATACTCAGTTTCTTCATTGCAGATCACAAAAGTACATAGCGAGCCCCTGACATACACAGATTAGCATTTCAATACAACAGAGATTTGGGTGGGGGCTATTAATGCTCATTTCACTCTGACTACCAATTCTGTTAAATGAGTAACAAGGCAGCAAGGCAGACACTTTCTCTCTGGGTCAAGAACTGTTGGTTTAGGATAAGTTTGGGTTCACGTGCTTACGATCCTATAAACGAACAAATTCTCAATCCATTCTGACTCTTCTGTCAATACCGGAAACCATTCTCTCTGTAAATTAACAGCCTGTTTAGGTCAACAGTGAAGCAGAATTGCAGTCCCTGGATTGAAAATCAGTCTTTAATTCACACAGGTGAATATAACAAATGTATGTTATAAAGGACATATGTGACATGCCTCCTTGTTGCATAACAGTGCATGAACTGAGGTCTGCTTCACTATAGGTCCAATCAGGATCAGGTTGGTGCTGTTTCTCTACTGCATAGTGTATAACCTTATTGTTCAGGCCACATTTTCTCCCAACATTAATGCATCTGTTGGTCCCCAAAGGCTTAAACTACAGATGTTTAACATCCTGCTTATGGGCAGATCATCTGGAATATGAAGTGAGAAATCCATACCGCTTATTAGTCTACTTTATGAGTGTAACGTACTTAATTGTCAGTTTAAACTCGATTAGTGATAGATTAGACAATGAAACACAGCAGTAATATGAGCAAAAAAAATGGGAAGGAAAAGAAATAGTTACACGGGGGAGGGAGGTATTATTTAAATTTCATTAAAGTGTATCCCTCATATAGTACTGTATATAATCATTGTGCTAACATTTAAATGCTGGGGCTTTTTAGTGGAAAAAAGTACAGTGAAAATAATAGTTCCCTTAAGGGTTTTGCAACAGCGATTTAAAAGTGATGATAAATTAAGTTAAAACCTCAGCTCTCTAAAGACGACAAAGAACATAGGCAGAAAAAAGACTTACTAATCCTAAAATCCAAATATTTCTCAAGAAAGTGGTGTGAGAGCGCTGGTCAAGTAAGACCTTTGTTGGTATCCCCAAAAATGTAATCTCCAAGCTGAAGAATGGCAGCTTGCAGAACAGCTGGTGAATAGGATTAATGTCAGAAGAAAGAAATAAAACTCAACATATGTCCAAGCCTGCGGTGCTGGGACTGAGCATGATTGTACCCCGACGGATACCATGTGTACAGCTGGAAAGTGCCACTGTGCCATGCTTCCATACCCCACAAGGTCATTTCTAAGTACAGCTAATAACCAAAGAGCAAATTAAACTTTTCCCGAAGAACTCTGTGACTGATTAAGGAAAGGAACAAGCACCATTCCTGCAAATACTATAAGCAGGCGTTCCCTCAATGCAAATACTGCCCCATGGAACTAAAACAAATTAGTATTATTAAAGCTATCAAACCATATGAAAGGAATTGAAATTTTAAATTGTTTAAGCATTTCACTCATGCCATAAACTAACATGGGGCCTCTTTGCACAAGGCCCAGTTGTCTTATGCTCCTTGGCAGTCAAAGCATAACAATCAAATAGCATAAAGTTGTCAGTGATAACAATGACTATGTTATTCACAATATCCTTGCATTTTATTTTGACATCACCATCATTTAACTTTTTAAAATAATATATACTGTTAAAAATATTTCCTCCACTTGATTAAGCAATAAACAAGAGAAATAAGTAATATATTCAGTTGCCACCACAAGTAACATCATAGTCCAAGATGCATACTCAGAAAATATTTTAAAATTTTGAAAGGGCAAAATTTCTATAGCAGCAATTTATTTATACTGGACTAGCATATTTATATATAGCGGATTAAGAGATTAATGGGGGGGAGCTTGTTCCTAACTTTCACCAAATCAAGGGGGAAATGGTTTTATGATCTTTTAATGAAAAAGAAATTAAGAGCACAGTCCGACACGTTTCTACTCAGAAGTGAGTTCCATTTGGTTAAATACTATTTACTTCCAGGTACGTGTGCACACAGCACTACCATTTCAAAACATTATTCTAAAGCATGACTTCAGTTTTACACACTGCAAATGCTGGCAAAAACACTGAGCGAAGTTCAGATTATATACCACTATTATATACTAAAATGTGTGCTTTTTTAGAGATAGTCTCTTCAGTTCATAAAATGAGTAACAAAAGTTTTATTTGGATAACTTACAAAGGTACTTAAAATGCCCATAAAAGTCAACACTGCAGCACTGTCCAGAACTTTTTTGGCAGTTCCTCAAGAACCCTGCAGTGAAATGTGACCCAACACATTGTGACCATGTGGAAAAGATATACCTTTGAAAGAAGGCAAGCAAGCAGTGGTATCTCCAGGTTGAACACCCAACAGAGAATCCATCTGTTACTATCACTTCAAAGTAGCAACAGGCACCCGGAAGTGACATGTTATCGTTATCTGAACTGGGCTTTTTAAAAAATTTTCATTAAGGAGACTATGATTGTTGACATATAGACATGCAAATATGTATTGATAGTGTAGCCAATCAGAACCTTTGTATATGAAAAGTACTTAGTAAGGTAAGAAATGGCAGCAGAAAAGCAAGTAGAAAAAACGAAGATTAGCTGACATATTTCCATTAATGTGCATTCCCCTCAATGCCAGATTAAGGAGAAACATACACATCCTCTAGTCCTCTAATTTATCTTTTTCTGCTAAAATCTCCAGTATCAGAATATGTCCCAGTTCAAAGCTCTGAGGAAGATGTATGTTTCTCATGGACATGTCTTCTTTTAACTTCTGTTTCTTGTGTTGCTTTTTTTACAAATATAGCACCAAACAGACATGATATGACAAATTTCTGAACAATGAAAAGAAGTCTAAAATCCTAATCTCTTTAATTTGGAAGGGAAGGGAAGCATTACTAATTTAACCCCCCCCCAACAAAATCAAATTTTAAAAATATATGCAGCAGAAATTATCAAAATATGTAAGGCTATTTTAAAATCAGGCAGGACTAAATATAATTATTTTCAACATTATCTTTGCATATCTATGGATGTGGGTGTGTTTTGCAGCTGTATCTGAAACAGAAACACAAGAGTTAAGAGCAAAGACTTTAGGGGGTTTTAGATGGGTTGGTGGATGGGGAAGATGGGTTATGTTTTAATTGTTTTTAATGTATTGATGTATTGTTGTGGTGCCACCTCGATCCGTCGGGAGAGGCAGGATATAAATAATAATAATTATTATTATTATTACTCAGAAATCAGACTTGGGTCATTTTGAACATGTTTTTTGAAGCCCATTGAACTTAACTCTAATTCATTCCCAATTCATTATCAACTGGAAATATTCACTTTATCTGATGGAGGGGTACCATTTTATCTTAGCTGATGCACAGAAAGTATGCAAAACAGCAGGGAGAAAAATTATGTGACATCTTTATTGCAGACGTCTTCATCCTGGTCACCCAATGCATTATACTTTCCCACACTGAATTCCCACAGAATTCATGTTCTTCTATCCTACAGCACAATGCAAACAAATTTAAACACCTTTGTATCCCACTAGTTTAATGGTAGAATCAATGGTCTTTTACTGCATGCTTCACTTTGCCTAAATTCACTCTCCATTTTCTAAATTTGTGGATAGAAAAATAGCGTCATATGCATCCAGTGGTACCTTCACACCAACAGCAGGCACTTCCCTTTGATTAAAGCAATGCCCTTAAATTCCGCTGCAGTGTGACCACAACCAACTTCTGAAGTTTTGGAGATCTCCTAGAACAGTATGACATATGGCTTGAAAGGCTATAGAGATGGGGATAAACAGAGAAAACTGGGTGCTGCAAATTGGTAGTAGAGTTTTCTACTAACACTAAACCACAATGAGATACAACTCTCAGAGTGGAAAGCATATACTTAGTTACATTCAACTGGGTTTCTATGAATATAATGGGTTATAGCCTGCCCATTTTCCAAAATATAAACTGCTCTTTCCTCTGACTCATAAGCATACATTTTCATATTTCATATTGCATGCTGCAGCCATGGAATTTAGTGAGGACTGTTAAGATATGTCCTATGTGCTCCCAAAGGGTAGCATGTTTCCTACTGACAATTACTTTTCTTTTTTTCTTTTTTTCCCACACACAGAATATTTAAACAGGAACTGGATACAGGAGTTGCCAGTGTGATACAAGGTTTTGTTTGCCAATGCAAGAAACTGAAAGAAAGCTGCATCACATTAATATCCATTTAATTGTTTAAAGGATCTTTAAGATATTAGTTTAAAGGATTTCATAATTTCAGTTTCTCCTTTTTCATTTAATAGTAGACTTTCATTAAAATCCTCACACTGTAATAAATTATAATAATTTCAAACAAGAATTAAATTACTAGGTAGCTTCAGAAAGAGCCATTTTCCTTAGGTAACCTGTAATCTAACTGTCAAATTTAAAATCTATTCCCAATCAACTCTTCACAACATTCACATTTATTCATCTATGTTAAATTAATAAAAGGTGTGAATAATACTAACAAAATTTGATCATTATTGTTCATGCAGATTAAGGAAAATTATAAGGTAATCTCAGATGTAAAAGGAATGGTGGAAAATTATTAAAGATCTTATAAATAAATTGTGTGGGCTTACTTTCTGAAAGCACAAGAAAAAAATTCTACAAGACTTATTTAAATTGACCATGGGAACTGTTTCACAAGTTGTACAATTTAGACCATAAAACACCTTTCTTTGCCTTTTCTTTAAAACAAACATGTTTATACTATAATACACAACTGGATCCCAAGATTTGTGTTTTTTCAAGCTGTAAAGGAATTGTATTGAAATACCAATAAAGAATGGCAAACACTATGCTATGCTCAAATTCCTACAGTTCTTGCACTTTGGGATATTACTGCATACGTCTTCAGAGTATGATCTCTCATATTTCTTCTTAGCTTCAATATATATTTTAATAAACATCTAAGAAGCTCTATGTCTTAACAAATGGGATGCTCTTCTCAGAATAATTTCATCATTGTGAAATTGTGTATTACCTTTCCAATACACGTTATCAATTCAACTAACAAGACCCTGTGACAAGAACTATCATAAATTGACTTGTCCTCTGAATGTTTACATTTCTCTGCAAAAGTCAGCACAGTTGCTGGAACTCACTATTTTACTCTCTGCCCATTTGCCTTCTTTCTTACTATCTAACCTTGTTGTCCTTCGTCTCCCCCTCAACTGAGATCCCTGTAGATAAAGTAAAGCATGTCAACATCTGTTCCCATTCACACCAATTTTAATTTACAAAAGAGAGCCAGAGATTTGCTATTTTCAGAATACGCTCCAAAGCACAGATTTAAGAACATTAATGAGGCTGCAAGTCCAGTGCATCAGTATTTCATGCACACTATGGCTACATTCTGGAAGAGTCTGTACCATAGGGTGCTGTGGGGTCATACGCCCTTGAAATAATACCCAGATATTTGCCTCACCACAGTCTTACAGAGTGATCACCAAGAAGATTTTGGCCATGACAAGCTATAGAAGACATTGTTCTAAGCCTCAGCATGTGTGAGAATTATATTTCAGCACAAAACTCTACCCTGGAAATCTTAACCACTAACCAAGAATACCTCTGTAGATTAGGATTTCAGTACAACTGTTTCTGAGGATAGAAGTGTTTGAGTTTTAGCAATAGTATGTGTATTTCTATACCACTTATCAGTTAAGTGCTCTCTAAGCAGTTTACAATGTGTTAGCTAATTGTCCCCAACAAGCCGGGTACTCATTTTACTAACCTGTGGAAGGATGGAAGGCTGAGTAAACCTGAAGCCCGGCAGGATTGAACTCACAACCTTGTGGCTGCAGTACCAGCATTTAACTACTGCGCCACTAGCCTCGTTGCATCAAACAGACTTTTGAGGGTCAGTGTGCTACAGTAATTCTGTGACTTGATCTTCATCATACAGACCCAAATTTTAAACAGGAAAAGGAAGTTAAACACTTCCTTCTGTAGCCACAATCCTGGTTAAAAATTGGCAGGTTACAGTAGAAGAAGGTGTGGGGAGAGGAGTAATTTGAATTGGGATTAAGCATGAGGAAGGAAGGTTTGAACTCATCTCCCCCCATTGTATTGTGGCCTCAATGAAAATCAGGGAGGCACCTAAGATTATTTTAATTTCTTAAAAAAAAAAAATCTCCTGACCCGGCTACAAGTCATGTAACTGTCACAGTGTGTTGTTTGACTCTAATGGACAATCATAACATGCTAATGGACAATCATAACATGCTCCATAAGGAACACACTGTGGTGGCCCACATTGCAATATAATTTACTGTTGCTTTATATCAAATATTTAATGAGAACTAGAGACATACATGTTTCTTTTTGCCACCGCTTCACACTGAAAGGCAAAATACTTTCCACTGAATCTAACACTAATCTCATTGAAGCCACTGGAAAAATGCTTCTAAGGACCTTAGAAATCAAGCTTGGTTATCACTGATTGTCTTTTTAAAAAAACCATTTTGTCTGATTAATATGGCAGTTGTTACCCTAATAGCTGCTATTTCCTTGTAAATCTTTGAGTAACTTCCCCTCACTCCACTGAATTATATGTACAGGCCTGACTCATTACAGACAGACGACAAGCCTACTCTCTTGCCAGAAAGTTGCAGAAGCACAAACAGAGAAACCGAGCGCCAGTCTCTACCTCTTTATACTGAAAGCAGCAGAACAATCTGTTTCCTCAACTGAAATCAAAACTTCAGTCTACTTGGAGCAGTTTAAGATATATAGCCTGAAGAGAAACTTGGTTGGTGGGGAGAGAAACAATGCATAAGTTGTGTTGTAATCACATCGAGCAGCTGAGCCCAAGGAAGGCAGGCAATGGAATGCCATACAGTAATCAGCACTGTTGACTAATCAGAATTTGAGACACGAGAAGGTAATAAGGGTATTATAAAGAATGGCTTATTGAGGGAACAGCTGTTTACGGTTAGTTCACTGTTTAAATGAGTTTGTCTAGATTGCCATGGCACATTTTTGGTGCACATACACACATGTGCGCATACACACACACTTCACTCCTTTAAAAATGATAGGACATGAGAAAAAGAAATCACAGAGTTAGTGGAAAGAATTCAGAGGACAAGAAGATACGACTCTTCCTTTCAATGTAATTACGTGGATAAAGGAGATGTCTAAAAATGGTCAAAGTTGGTGCCTCTAGCAGCTTCAAGAATAATTTTTTAAAATATCTCTATTAATATTGTTGCCATAGCCACAGCGGCAAAGTAGTAAGGAACAGGTAGCACTTTTAAACATGGAGTGAAAAGAAGGAGCATGGAAAAGAACTACTAACAAATATAAAAATATGTTTTTAGCGTAAACTATCACCCAGTCAAGACAATTAGCAAAATTATAAAATCATACAGTGTTCCTGCATGCAAACATAATTTTATAAAACACTGCTAGAAATATCTAAAGAACTTTCAAAATCTAGTACACTTATATTATAAGAGCAAATATGCACACACTTACATCTCTGAAAACAGGCAACTCACCCATAACTCAGACAATAATCATCTTGTTCAAATCTATTTGTCATACAGTTGCTCAACTGTTTCATGTTTTGTTTTGGCTTTTTTAAAAATTTCCCTGTCAGGAAACCAAATTCTGGTTTGGCATCCAAAAACATCTATGAAGTCCTCAAAGCATGAAGGAAGCTGAATAATACTAATGGAAATTTATCATAATGCATTATTTAAACATATTCTACTTTAGGCACCAGAGCTGTCTTGGTAATATTTAAAAGCAGTCTGCAAGCAGTGGAAACTCTGATACCTTTTGTAACAGTTCACATGTCAAACTGGCAAAATGCCCACAGCGTACGGCAGGAAAAAAAAATCTATTTAATGTCTGCCCCACAAGGCGACATGAGGTTTGATTGGCAGAAAGCAGAGAGTGGCTTTTGATCATGTGTCCTAACAAGCAGTTCCAACTTCTGTCTCTTCAGCCGAACAGCTCCACATTGCCTATTCAAACAGAAGTGACAGGCCAGCACACTACTCCTTGGCTAGAGTCTTGCACAGTGGGAACTATGCTGGAGACAGAGCCACTGATTAAATAGATCACTTTTTTCCCCAGACAAGCAGGTTGTCTGAATCAAAGTTGGGCAGAATCAATTAAACAATATTAGGAAGAGGATACGGAACTGGAGCTGAGTGATGTCAGGCCAGTTTGTACAGCCTCGGGGATTCACAAAATGACAAGGGGGTAAAGAATGGCAAGACTTACAAAGCAAGGTCAAAAATTAGCTATGACAACCTTGGCCATTTTCCCATTGGTGTAGGTTCCTTCCATTTCGAGCTCACTCATTTCTTTGTAGCTTTCCATTTTAGGAAAAAAAAATATCTCAGAGAAAACAGAATTTGCAATCTACATTTGCAATCCTGTACACACCAACCTAGAAGTGAGCAAGATTCAATACACTGGACCCTGTTTCAGAGTTGAAAAGGTTTGTGGTTTTTTTTTTAACAGAAAAGGAATTTTACTAGAAATGGAATTCAGAATTCTCTTTTTGTTTTCAGAGCCTGCTATTTCCTTTTCTGCTTTCACCACTTTCAGGTTGGTTACAATAAACAGAATTTTTTAAGAGTATGTAAGTTTAGATGTCACATATCATTTTGGCTACCTACCTCCTAACACACACACACCAAAGGAAAAAAAAAATAGAGGAAATGAATGATTATACTTAACTGCTTTGTGGTGCAAAACTTTGGTTTTTTTTCTTGTTTGGCAATAATTATTAACAAATGTATGTATTGTTTAAACAGCATGCTGAAGGTATTCAGCAGTCTGCTGGGAAGAATGTACTAACAATGTTATCTTATCTATAAATTGGTGTGGGGGGAATATCAATGGCTACTTGGTAGCGTCCCACAAAATAGAAGCAATCATACATATGTTGCATATATCAAAATTTTAAGATAAACTTTTTGTGTTTATCAAACACATTCAGGAATGGGGAACGTGTGGCTTTCCAGATGTTCTTGCACTGTCGTTCAGTCAGCTCATCCTTTACCAGTGTTTACACAGGACAGCCAGCTAACCTGGACAGTCAACTAGCTTACTAAACTGTAAGAATGTAAAAAGGGCTGTGATGGATCAGTCCCAAGGCCCACCTAATCCAGCATTTTTTGACATAGCAGTCAGTCATTGAGCTATATGACACCTGCTAGCAGGACATGGAAGCAACCGAATACTCAATCTTGTGGTAACTTATGTACAGAGACATATTGTATACAGCCTTTCAGAGGTGATATACAGCCAATCCTTCATGAATTTAACCAATTTCTTTTTAAAGCCATCCAAGTATGCAGCCATAGCTACATCTTGCCCCAAACCTACAACTTGTGGTTTCTCTGCTATAGTATTATTTGCCCTGCTCTCCCACCATTTATCTCTTATAAGATAAGGCTTTCTTTTCATATACTTTTCTCCACCTAATTTTATACACCTCTGTCATGTATCCCCTTACACTAAACAACCTTCAAACTTTGTAGCCTTTCCTCACAGGGCAGTTGTTCTAGTCCCTTGATCATTCTAGTCCCCCCCTTTTTTTTTTTGCATCTTTGCTAGCCTGCTAGATCCTTTCCTTTCTTTCTTAATAGGTGTGGTGATCAGAACTGAGCACAATATCCTGGATTTGTTCACAGCACAGATATATATGATGGCTATATGATACCAGCAATTTTATTTTCAATTGCTTTTCTAGTTATGTCCAACACAGAGTTCACCTCTTAACAGCTGCCACACACTGGGTCAACCCTTTCATTGAGCTATGTAGTAGAACGCCCAGATCTCTTTCTTAGTCAGTTGCTCCTAGCACAGATTCCAACAGTAGATATGTGAAGGTGGGATTTATGATTTTGCTGCCATTTTCCCAGTCTGGAGAGATCCTTTGGGAGCTCCTCATAATCCATTTTTTCCTCAACAATAAAGACGTAAATCCTTGACTTTGCATGAAGGATGAATAACTACTGTCACTTGATCCCTACTGTGGGAGCAAATGAGTATTTCTGCATAATATTATCTCCATATTTGAGCATCATGAAGTTTTCCAGAAGATTTTTATTCACAGAAAGATGTCAGGGGTATGTGCAAAAATTGTTTTCTATGTAGAAAACATTTCCTGTGCACAAAAACCTATGTATTTTTCTGTGCAGAAAAATCCTCTGGAATACTTTAAGACATTCAGGTCCTGGGGAAAACTATGTAAAAGTCTTGCTGCTCTACTATTTCCCCCAGCAGAGCTTCCTGGTAGTTGGGAAACCAATTTTTCAACAGACAAATGAATAATAGAGAATATCCTTTCCATCTCTACTCACACTTCTAAATAATTCAGTGTCATCAGCAAACCGGGCAACCTCAGTCCTTTTCCCTAAGTCTAGATAATTTATACATAGGTCAACAAGTACTAGTCCCAATCTGTGAAGGACTCCTTATCCCTCCATTGTGAGAAATTATCATTTATTTCTACTCTCTGCTTCCTATTATATAGCCAATTTTCAATGCATGAAAGGCTTTTCCTCATATCCCATTATGTCACAATTAATTTCACCAATCTTACAGCTTTCAGCACAGCAAAAATCCAAATAGCTACCACTAGCAAAATACCTCAAACAGGGCTGGCCAAATATTGACAAAGTAGCAGGCAACCTTTCAAGTTTACTGGAGTACTTCAGAAGCCTGGATCTTAAGGGGAGAAAAAAGTGGGGTGGAGAGAAATATATTGGTGGGTGTGATGAAATGCCTTGGTCTGCAGTCTTGTAATAGTCTTAAAATGAATAGAGGAGGTGTTATGTGGACTTAATTAGGTTAGATTATGCTTGGTGCAAAAAAGATCTCAAGTTGCAGCATTATATGCTGGGGTGAAGAGCAATGGCTACTTAAAAGGGACCCAAGTGTTCCAATTAGTGCTGGAAATAAATCCAAATAATAGCCAGCATTTTATGCTTTCAAAGAGAAAATAGCCATTGCTCTTCCAACCCAGCATGTCTTGCTATAACCTGAGACCTGTTTTTTTTTTTAATTTTAATAAAGATATTGCATTCTTGTTCTGATTTTATTTTTATTTCATTTCTAAGAAGACAAGTTTACCTTCACTTGTTTGGGTGGGGGAAAAAAAACAGAGCAAGAACACTACACAGGGCACAGCAGCTTATAAGACACATAGCACTGTGAGATTTTTGACCATGTTAATAACAGGGTGTCTTGAAAGTGCCTCATTCATAGAGTCACCATAGGTTGAAGCCAATGTGATGGCAATTAACAACACAAGGGCACAACTGGGGCCCTTTCACTGGACCCTTTCTCCAAAGCAGGAGCAGCTGCAGCAGCACTTGCCTTCTGATACACAATGGGAAGACCCACGGACAAACAATTCAAGAACTCCTCAGAAAACAGAATCCAGTTATCCAGCCTACCACTCCAAAACTGACAATGTGAGCAGGAAATGCAAATTCTTCCCAAAAGTATTTATTTTCCAATTATTTTATAATTTTTCAGTTGCTTACATTGGCTTGCTTTTGCCATTTTATTGCCCACTTCCCCACTTTGGAGGCATCCCTTCAGATCTTTTTGCAATACATTTTTCTTTTTAATCACTGTAAAGAACTAAGCATCAGCAAATATGATCACCTCAGTACTCATTCCTGCGTGTGTATTTGCCTTCACGTTGCCTGTCAATGTATGGCAACCCCATGAATTTCATAGGGTTTTCTTATGAAAGGAAAGCTCAGAGACAATTTCTAAGTTCCTTCCTCTGAAATATAGCCTATAATACCTCATATTCATTGCCAGTCTTTCATCCAAGTACTAACCAAGACTTCTTAGTTTCCAAGATCAGACAGGATCTGGCTCCTTTCTTCAGATAATTTATAAACAAGTTTAACAGCAATGGTCCTGATATACACATTCAGGAGGGATGTCACTATCTACACACCTCCCTTGTGAGAACTAACAATTCATTTCAATACCCTAGTTTCTTTTCTTTTAACAAGAAAGATCCAACAGGAAGGAAGACAGAGTTGCAACAATTATCATGAGGACACTTCTTCTTGAGATAATCTGCCTAGTATCTTCCTAAATTTGAATGTATATTGCTGACTGGACAACAAGACACAACTGAGATTCTGTTGGTCTCCCACCCATCTTGTTGCCTGTCTCCCTGCATGAGCAAGTGAAAAATAGCCTCACATGCTGCAGAGATAAAGCATGTTTATTAGACCTATGTCCCTCCTCACTGCCAGAGGAAGGCCAGCCAATCAGGTGGTGGAGGTTATACAAGCTTCTTCTGAAAGAGAGTTGTGTTGCAATTTCTCTGAATGAAGCAGTTATAAGGCCCCAAATGAGGGAGGCTTCGCTAGGCCCCACTAACCTGGATAATGATCAGTTTCTAAACCTCCTTCTTACAGGTCTCCAGGTGAATGACGGCAATGCAGCTCAAGGCCTGTTTGGATGAAACTGATCATCTGGATCCATTCCAATCTGGGTTCAGCCTTTTATGGGATGCAAACAGCTTTGGCCACCTTAGTAGGTTACCTACACCAGAGGTGATAGTCTCTGTTAGTTTTTCTGGAGCTCTAAGGAGCTCCTGGACTCAGCATTACACGTGGAAGAACATGTGCCCAGGAGTGCCTTTGCCCAACCTCAGCTGAAACAGTGGATGGACTTCTTCCTATGGATGGACAATTGGCCATAGAGATTCATGCCTTACTTACCTCTCAGTTAAACCATGGTGATTACTTCCATGTGGGTCTGCTATTGAAAAATGCCCTGCAAAATAAAGTGACCAGACTGTTTTCTGGTATGTGCTTTGGAGTCCACATATCACCACTCCTGTGCCAACTACATTGGCCTCAATTTGCTTTTGAACATAATTCAAGTTGAGGGTTTTAACATACAAATTCCTAAACAGTTTGGAGCCAGATATCTGAAGGACTGTCTCCTCCTATTGAAAAATGCCCTGCAAAATAAAGTGACCAGACTGTTTTCTGGTATGATTGGGGTCAGTTTGAGTCTTGTGAGGGCACTGTCCCAATTCCTCTAAGCAAACAGTCCTACCACTGCCTCAAACAACAAAGCCAAATGGCTGCTGGCAAGACTTCCTAAACTACCAATAGCACCTGATAATCGCCACTTATGCAAATGTCATTGATTTCAGTAGGTTTACTCTAATTGTGACTAATTTTGGACTTGACTAGTGCTAGCAACAGTTAACTTCAAAATTGTAAGGCAGAAGCTATTCTCATGGAAAGGTATTGCACAATGCCTATCTCTTAGCCATAGTGAGACATCATCACATCTGCAACGGAACCAGAGAATCTAGAAATGGGGGTATCTGTGCAAACAAATATTTCCTTTCATTTGTTTTCTGTCAACAGTGACAGAAGAAAACAAGTAATTTCCTTGACATAATTATTTAGGAAATGGTACAGCATTATGATGGCAAAAAAATCCTTATGTCCCAGGTAGAAATCTATGCTTTGTTTATTTAAAAACAAACAAACAAACAACGGTTTTAAATGGATATAATACAGTAATATTCCCTTTATAAAAGTCCCCTGTGCACAATCTCAGTCAAGATTGTATTCAAGATTAGTTGCCTGGGCAATGTTTAGATAGTACATCCACTATTATAGAGTTAGATATAGACAAGAAAATATTTCTAACTTCATAGTTATGATTGTACTGCAGGTGCAGGGATTTTAGGAAGCACCATTCAAATAAAACACTCCATCTAGATGCATATATCAGTTGACCTTTGCTCTTCCTGGCAATTCCTTTAAAATGGCAACAGGAAGTGATGTGATATCACTTCCTGTTGCTATTTTGACAAGAACTGCAGAGGAAAACAGAGGTATTTGGGAGTAGTAGAGGTTCTGGGGTGGTTGGTGGGGGTGAGGTATTTTCATATGCTTTCATGCCTTTGGAGGCTTTCTGTGGCAAAAACTGCCTGAAAATTGTGTCATTTTAAAAAAAAATTGGGAAAATTGTGGGTTTTAGGGAAGTGAAAGGGGGCTTTGGGGACCATAAAATCAAGGTTCAGGGGTTGCATGCTACCTATGGGCTGCACTATGTCTGCTCCTTGTTCCTATAGACTCTCATACTGACCCATGTCCTCCCAAACCTCATACCTATTTCTGAAGTTTACAAGGTTATAGTGGGTTTTGAACCTCTCTTAACTCTGTTCACATCCTAAGAACTTATGGGAGTGCCGCACAATGCATTAAAGTCGAGTGGAAAATACTGTGGCTGAATTCCAGGAAATGAAAGGGTATGTGAGTGTTGGGTCAAAGAAAATTTCCTAAAGGTGAAGATAAAATCACTATTCATAGTGGTTGAAAGAACCTTAATTAACTTCTAAAATGAAGATGATATAACTGCTTAAAATCCATAAAGGAAGTACCTTTTGAAAAAATAAATACCAGTATACTAGTAAAACACCTATAAAAATATCAATATAACAATAAAATACCAGTAGAAATATCAGCATACATTTAAAATAGCAATAAAAATTGGGTGGGGAAAAGTACCACAGATTCCCAAACCATATTTTGTTTTATTCATCCCTCTGTTCTTTAGCACTTGAAAAAGAGAGAGATCTCACGCTTCTTCACGTCTGTGAGTATTTCGAAAAGCTTGTATGAAATTAGCAGGTAGTTTTGTGCATACAGAAGACATGGATAATATGGACAAGTAATCTAATCATTTGTATAACCCCTTGCTTTAATTAATAATAAAAGGAATATTGGCATTGGCTTTCCCTTGTTTCACTTGCTGACGTTAATTAATCTCAAAATGGTGGCTAATCTAAATTGTTTTATCCTCTAGACTCGAGAGGAAAATTTCCCTGTGACTTCTTAGCCTGCTTGCCAGCATCACTTTCAGTACTGTCATCTGGCAGCCACACATTAAAAGAGAGCTGAGAGTACTGCTATTTCCTTTCCACTCTTTCCCTTTGCCTTCCTCTCACGAACCTTCATTACCAGCCGAGCAGGTCAGATCTTAGATACAGTAATTTTTTGGTGAATGTCCTTCTATTTCACTTCAAGGAAACATAAAGGTGTCAACATTATTATTTTTAAAGTAATGATAAAGGTATCTAAAGCCAAATAGCCTGCAGAAAATAAGGAATATATTAGAATTTAAAATATGTAACAACACTGAGCATTTTTACTATCATTTCCTTAAGAAAAGCTGATCTAATTAGCTATATCTCCAAAGTGCGTACCCAGCATTTTTAGTATTATCATAACATTTTGCTTAGAGCTGACATTTTTATTCTGACAAGCACTGTCTGGAGAGCTCTCAATAAATAATACATTTACAATTTTCTGTAAATAAGCAGTGGACACAAATCGTTATCCTTACTTACAGCTGCCCCTCTCTAATAGTGCTTTTACAAGTAAGGTGACTATTCAGTCTAATGCAATCCTCCCAGTACTCAAAAGACATTTTCATTCATTACCACGGTCACAAGCACTTAAAGCACTTTTAGGCGCTGTTGCAAAACAGCAGGAATGGCAGAGCAAATAAGACTAACTAAAACCAAAGTTCATCTCCAAAGAAACCAGAGGTTGTTCACCAAAACAAATTGAAGATTGACTTACATAAGGTCAACAGACATGGCAGCTAATCTACACACAAACTAGTTTCTTAAAGAGATTCTTTTTCCTTTATCAAAATCGACAAATCTACAAACCAGAACACTAGGACAGAAAACTAGACTAATTGGTTGGGGCTAATGAATTGATTTGTTATAGTATCTATTTTTCTTACTATATTGTCAATGCTGATTGCAACAAAGTTTTCATTTTCTTTCTCTGCCCCTTAGAACTGAAAGGGGTATGTAGGACAGTGTTGCATATTTTAACTCAGCAGCAGGAAATATAGGCCTAAATTCAAAACTACTAGAACCTAATAGGATTGAGCATGTGGTTCAGCCAAAGCCAGAATTCCAGAACAAACTGGTCTGCTTTGGTCTAATCTGAACTGAATAGTGTCAAATCACTTTGGGTAGGTTCTGTTCTGGAAGGCAGAATGCTTCCCTGAAGTGGCCCAGAGTTTTCACAATAAAGGAAGTCTCCCCAAGGTTGGAAACCCCCAACACTGGGCTCCTTTTCCTCTTTCCATTTTCCATGGAGTGGTGTGCAGGGAACAATGGTAGTCATTAGCTTCCAGTCCATAGCAAGAATTTCCTATGATAGTTGAGATTGCAATGTTTGTGGGGAAGGTTGTTTGTGATGCCACTAATGACATATATTTCCTCGTTCCACACTTTCCCTTGTAATTTACCTTAGGGTCTCCTTGGAAATAGAGAGACTAATAGAGGTCAGGATCATTTGATTCAAGAGAGTTTTGCCTGTATGTGTGTGTGTTTGTGTGCAGATGCACAGGTTTTGTATGTGTTTGGTGTTTTCTATTTTTTGTTTCATTTGCAAAAAAGATGATGGAACCTTTTCCTATGGTGCTCTTTTTTTATGCATGTGTATCATTTGAAGACACACAACAACAAAAATAATCGGTTCTGAGATTTCATTTTACTAATTTCTGGTAGGCTTAATAAATCTCCTTTAATCATTTGAAGTGTGCATATGTATGTTCGTGTGATTTTTTTCCCCTCTTCCTTTTCTAGTTCAGTGTAATCCTCTCCCCACTTCAATCTGATTCATCAAGCATTAATTCTCATAGGACAATGTTGCTCCCCCATCCCACATTCTTCTTGGGTTATTCTACCATTCTGATGAAAAAAAGACCGGCCTAATTTAAAAGGACTGCTGTATTTCTAAGCATTCACTGAAGGAAATTATGTGCGTGTTGTTTAGTTTTACACTCAATTTCCCCCCATCTTTATTAGCAACAGCACTCCTGTTTGGACTTACATTACTTATTTAGTTTAGGCAGTCTCTTGCTGTTTTACTTTCTCCTTTCACTTGGATACCATTTTTCTGGTCATTCTTCACTAAGAAATTAGTCACTCAGATAATTTAGTAGATCTGTACCTCTTTTATACCTCAGTTAATCAAAGCACAGGTTTCATTTTTTGAATATGAATGTTTTGAATTTATTCTCTTTTTCATGCAGTCCACCTTGGTAGTAATATCAAAGCAGCCAGAGTTGTGTGCACATATTTGTGATGTAGGAAAGGTGTGTTTTCTCATGTGTATTACAATTATTCTTTTTGTGTGAAAATAATGAAAATTAATAATAATCATCTTTGCATGATTGGGCGGGAAGAGCTGCTTCATTCTTAAGCAACTAATTCCTGCCATTTCACAAATAGCAACTTCAGTCTGCCATTTTAAAACCATGTTGGGAGCCTCTTGGCTGCTGCTAGTCTGACCTCTGGGTTTGCCTTCCATTGACTTTCTCTTCTTCTGTGGGTCCAGAGTTAAACATGCACATAATAAACACATAAACAAGGGATCTAATGGCCCCAATTCACCTCTTTCTCTTCCTGCTTCTGTCTTTGGCTGTGAGCAAAGACTCTCCTCTTGTATGCATTCCTTACCTTGCATTCTGTCAGCCCAGCTTTCAGGTGTCTGACTTCTGCCTTCCTATCTGGCACCAAAATATGTTAATTAATTAATAATTAATAATTAGAAAAAACAAAGAAAAAAGTTCTGACTTCCTGTTCCTGCTCTTTCCTCTGACTATGGCAAAGATACCCCTAGTACAAGTTCTATCCTCATAACCACTACCCAGTTTCTAGGTATGTGACCTTGCTTTGGCCGTGGGTCCAGAATACACATGCATACATACATACATACCTGCACATGCACACACACACACACACACAAACCTGAATATTAATCATGTTCTTGCTCCTGTCTCTGTCTGTGTGCTAAGACAACCCTATTACAAGTTATATCTTAACCATCTCTGCTACCAGCCAAGCTTCTAGGTGTATAACTTCTCCTTTGGGACCAGAAAAAAATAATTGCTTTGTATCAATAGTTCTCAAGCTTGGTTATCCAGATGTTTTAGACATAAATCCCACTCACTGTGGCCAATGGTCAGGAATTCTGGAAGTTGAAGTCTCAAACATCTGGAGGACCAAAGGTTGATAACCACTGCATTATACAGCATAGTAATACTCAAATAATACCCACTCAAACCCACTCACATCCACACATCATAATCATATAAAAAAGTATAAATGGGGAGAAGGAATCTGAACATCCTTCTTCATTCCTATTCTATATGTATCAAAGCAATTTCCTGACTGTTTCATGCCTGCCATAGTTAGACATGCATGGTCTAATCTGTTGAACCAATCCCGTTATAGTAAGTAGGGCTGGTAGCACCTTGATAGACCATACTGACTCTTGATGACTCCACCCTTCACCCACTGCAGGGCCCATTATATTCTAACTTCCCCAGCATGGTGCTGTCTTTGCTCACCCTTCACCCATGACTGCTTGTTTCAATACTATACCTTCTAGTTTTACTCTGATTGCTTTTATGCACTTACATTCTTTGTTAGTAAGACTTAGCCTTTCTGGAAAAATACATTCCCCTTTGGGACTAAAGAACATGCAAGCAAACCAAACAACAAAAAGATCCTAACATCACCCACTGGCAACTCAGCCTCTGGATAAATTTAGGGAGTAGGAAATTATATAAATTCACATAAAAGAAAAGAAATCAGAAGATCCTACCTAATTCCTATCCTCCCCTCCCATATATTTCAGAGCAAGTTCATCCAGTACTTCCTTAAGAATGGGAACCTTTGCCCTCTGCCAGCCTGGCTTCCAGGCATATTTCTGGAAAACTTTGTTTTCTCCTTTGGGAGCAGAATGAATATTATAAATAAAACAAGAAATATTTTGGAAGAGTTTTCTTTCTCCTTCTATCTCAGTGAGCAAACAGGGTGCCTCAACACTATATCCCACCACTTTTTTTCTCCAGCACTGCAGCACCCTGTCTCAGGAATTCCACCTTCACATACTGACTGAAAGTTCCCCTTTGTCAGAAGAATCTCACCACTAACAGCTAGTTTAGCATTTTGACTCATTCCTTTTCTCCCTCCTTCCTAACCCACACCATTGCATTTCATTAGTTCAGCTGATTTTTAAAATATTTTTAATAGAAAGTAAAAAATGTTTCGTATCTTCCCGCTTCTCATATAAGCATTGAAATTTGAAGGCTCGTTAAGTCCAATCCCCTGCTCAATGCAAGAAATCCAGCTGGAGCATCCCCAACAAGTAACTTCATTTAAAAAAAAAAAAAGATGTCCAGAGAAAGACACCCCATCACTTCTCTAGGTAACTGGTCCCATTGTTGAATAGGTCTTACTTACAGCTCTACAAAGTTCCTTCTCATGTTCTAATGTTCAATCAAAATCGACCCTCCTGTAACTTAAAACCATTAGACTTGAACCTAGCCTTTGGGAGAGCTGAGAAAGAAAACCCTACATCCTCCTCTCTGTGACACTCTTGATATTCCTAAACACTACAATTATGTCACCCCTCAGTCTCTTTTCTGTGGACTGAACAAGCTAAACTTCCTCA
The DNA here is from genome assembly GCA_948474755.1 of Ctenosaura bakeri. Classification (NCBI taxonomy): domain Eukaryota; kingdom Metazoa; phylum Chordata; class Lepidosauria; order Squamata; family Iguanidae; genus Ctenosaura; species Ctenosaura bakeri. The sequence continues at coordinate 54,596 of CAOLHI010004785.1, read as the reverse complement.
TTCTTTCCTCCTATGTTTTGTTCTCCTAAGACTGATGCTCTGTTTTCCTTCCTTCCTGCTGCCTGATGAACGCTTCTACCTTTCCACGTGACCAACCTGGTTCTTAATTTTTTGTAGCAGTTGAAGCTTTTAATGGGGTGTGCTGTGTTGTATTTTATTATGTTTTCAATGTGTTTTTTAAAGTAGAACTAGTTTAATTTTTTTAACTTTTGTGTTAATGCTTTTTAAGTTATAATTTGTTTTAAATAGCTGTAAGTCACCCTGAATCTTGTTTTGACAGAAAGGCAGGATAACAAACAAATAAATATGTTGCTTTTGTTATTTTGGTGGATTTGTTCTACTGTGAATGTACATGGAGATGTTCTTGAAGCTTTAGAAAGGAGCCAAAATAGACTGGGGAGACAGATGTTTGCCAGAAGTTTTTATGAACAGGCAAAGCTGAGCAATCAACAGAAATAGTTTTAATGGCCTACCCACTTGTAAGAAAGAGACATACACATACATGTCTGGGTAAACTAAGGCCACATTATTAACTATTATTAACCCAATCTACAGCACGGCTGCGTAGTACGGTGTATGCTGAAGCAGGTCCATACCTACCTCCAGATGAGCAAGCAGACCTTAGAGCCAAGCCAATAAATTTAGCTTACTCCCAGTTGGCCTACTCCCTGAAGTCTGTAGTGCTGACCTCCCACTCAAGCCCTGAACTCCAAAGGATGAAGCAAAGCAAGTCCAGGCCCAAAAGTTACTCCCTTCCCCACCCCCTGAGTCCAAGGATCCAAAGGGCAAGACTGAAGAACTCCCTTTCTCCAAAAGAAACCTGCAGTGCTCACCACCAACTGCCCAACAATACCCATTCCTGCACTAGTCTGCCAAAAAATAAACAATAAATGCCAATTATAGTCAATTAAACCAATTAGATCAACAAATAACCCAACCACTCAACAATGAGTTTAATGAAGCCAATTAAACCGATTCTTTTAAAGCAATACCCAAAGCCAGTTGACCCACAGGTACCATGGAAAGTCAGCAGGGGCAGACAAAACACACACAGCTGGCATTGCTGCTGCCTAAACTGCCAAATGACAATGGAGTGAGAAGTGGCCTAATTCAATCTCATAGCTCAACACCAAGCAATGACAAAAGAGGAGGTAGGTACTTTCAGGCAGCTCTGAAACAAGGAGACCTTTCACAGTAAAATGCCAGTCAGAGGGATCTCTGGCTGGAGAAACTCACGCTGGATTAAAGGGGGAGTGGGGGATCACCCACAAGGGTCCAGAATTCCCACTACTTGCCCTTGCTATGAAATACATCTGTTTTCATCTGAGGATCTAACAGTCAAAGGCTGGCAACCCACTTTTAAAAAACTCTTAAACAAAACTTTAGAGTTGCAAAAGAGAATAATTCTTCTGATCAAAACTGTTAACTCTGTAACTACTGGATTGATTGACTGATTGATTGATTGATTGATTGATTGACTGAATGAAAGACAGAATCTTCTCAGGAGCTTTCCTGGGTCTTTCTACATCAGATGCTGGAGGAAGTACATTTTCTGAGAGAAGAGAGACTCCTAAACTTGAAGAGGAGACTGCAATAAGAGGGAGGCTGAGGGAAGCTGAAAATCACACAGAAAAACAAATTCCAGATGAACTAATGGAGGGATTAGCCATTGAAATAGGGGAGATGAGGGGCCAAGAAGTTCTGGTTCATGACATGTGGACTATAGCGTGGCAGAAGGATACACTGAGGATATAACAAAACCAAGCTGATTTATGAAAGGGTTACCTTGCAAGACTGAAGGGGGTGAGAAAAAGATGAAAAAAGTATTTGGTCTCAGGACAAATAGGTTGTTGTGGGTTTTCCGGGCTTTGAGGCCATATTCTATTAGTATTTTCTCCTGATGTTTCGCCTGCATCTGTGGCTGGCATCTTCAGAGGATCTGGTCAGGGGATATGTTTTCCTGTTGAAATTGTCCATGTGAAATTTCTTCTTTCCTGTTGAAATTGTCACGTGAAATGGTCCACTTCTTTCAACAGGAAAGAAGAAACTGGGAAAGTGAACAAGATTTGTCTACCAGAACTGAAGAACACTAAAATCAAGACTAAAAAATACGCCAATGAACAGCACCCAGACTCTGGAGGTCCCTCTACAAGAAACAATACAATGGATGGCTAATTAACACACTGTTATGCATATCCCCTGACTAACAATACAACCCTGGGGGATAACCCATTTAGCAATAGGCCATCACACAGGCCAACTGTAACACATGCAAATTTGTCCCTCCCACCTGGGGACTACACAACTATATATACTGTCTCACTTCCATCCCACCAGATCCTCTGAAGATGCCAGCCACAGATGCAGGCAAAATGTCAGGAGAAAATACTAATAGAACACAGCCTCAAAACCCAGAAAACCCACAACAACCTATGGATTCCGGCCATGAAAGCGATCAACTTTACATCAGGACAAATACTTTAAAACAGCAAGTGGGAAGGATTTGAAAATATTAACAAAGGGCAAGGAAGGGAAACTGAGAAGATTTGGGGGAAGTTTATAGATATGATGGATGAAAAGGAAGAGGAGAGTCAAATTTAAAATGAAACAGGGAGAAAAGGGGGGGGTTGAACCTAGGTAATGAAATGGTTACAGATAGAAGATGGTTATAAATATAAGACAATGAAAACTGGACTACGAAAACTCGTAGAAGACTTACAGTTTTACGTGGTGAAGTTAATACCATGTCATTAAGTCAGTAAGCAGTTTTTAGTATCAAAATTAGAAGATGCAGTATCGTTTATCACATAAATATAACATGTAATAGGATGTTATATTGATAAATCAATGCTAGATATGTCAGACAGTTTATTTTCCTTTTTTGGTTGTTGGAAAAAATGAAATAGGGAATGAGAATTGCTAGATATTATCCTTGAGAGGTTTGAAAAAAGAATGGACTGTCATACACTGTTTATAGGTCACCTTTATTCTTTAATTTCAAGCTCTTATGTTTTAGGCTCTTTTGTCTTTTTCTCTTGTCTTTTTTCATGTATGTGTAGAATTTTAGTGTTTTTTTTTAAATTATCAATAAAGACACTGTTTTTTAAAAAGACAAGAGAGGAGGGAAGGGCAGAAGTAGGCTTTATGCCCATTCACTCTTCCTCCAACCTTCCTGCATCATCACGTTTAAAATCATGGTGCTTCCTGCTGCCTTCTCTCCGTTTCTGGGAGAACAAATGGAAGTTCCCTACTCAACAGCCACTGTTATAGGCTACACCCAATGTGGATTTTGATACCTTTCAAAATAATAGTCAAAAAAGGAACTTTCAAACTGCAAAACACAGAAGTCTCTGGAGACAGCTGTAAGCAATTTGGCAAAGTAACTCCCCTCTTCAGTGTCTACTACATCTCCAGGAATCATCCAGATGAGTGAAGAGAAAGGTTATAGCCATTTTAGGTTTTCCAATAGAATGGAATAGGAAGAGTAGAAAGTCAGATCCCTGAATCACAATCCTATTCTGGACTCTGAATTAGATGGAAGTGGGTCCAGATTGCTGTGAATTGGAAAGTGGAATGGGAACCAATCTAAAGCACTGGATCAGGTCCTGAGTCTCATTAGGGGTCTGTGCACAAGTTGCAGTGTCCAAACACTAGTGTGCAGGAACTTTCTTCCCCACCCAACCCCCCAAAAGTTTACTGAAAACTAGTTCATGGGAGGTTCAAAGCCATTTGGCACAGTTTCTGGGGATGGGGGGAAGCACTTCAAGGGGAGAAAAATCATCCTGGTTCCAGTGACAGAAGCAATTATGTTAGCAGAACACCACCCCTCCTGGATCTATAAAATCCTTTCCTTTCCAATGCACTTCATTCAATAGGTTGTACCATGGGTTCAAAAACAGCACTTACTTAATGCAATGCAAGGTCATAAAACCATTTCCCAGTGGGGTCCTGGTGCTACTGACAGGTGTAAAATTAGTAGATTCATATGATCCCATCTACTGAAGTTTACATTCCCTCCCCCCCCAAAAAAAATAATAATAAAGGGAATGTGTCAATCTATGGCCTTTATAAATGTGGCATCATTTAAGATTACCTTTTCAGTTTGAAAAAAAATGCCAAGGAACAATACAATACAAGATAATAAGGGACAGCTAAAGGACAAGCACATGCATCTGAATACAAAGTTCTCTGAGACTGGAATTGTGTTTTCATTAATGGAAACTATGTAAGAAGGGATGGGGAGGAGATGAACAGGATGTAACTGTACAACTGGAGTTAAACCTGCATACTTCTCCTCAGAAAAGTTCAAGGGCATTTTTTTCAGTGTTTGTCAGTGATGGCTGGCTTTGTCTCATCCAAAAAATAAAATCTCCTGTGACAAAATTGTCCTTCATATAAGGCTGGTAAAGTGCTCCAAGGTGCCTCATGACCACTAGCTCCTGTAAAAGTGGGTAAACGTGATGGCTATTCACAGGAAAGTAAAATCTAGCAACTTTTTTTTTTTAACAGCAAAGCACACTGTTATGATGATTAAACCACCCGAGCATTCTAAAAATGTGAGTTACAGTAAGTTTGCCAGCCTTCCTTGAAGTTCACCTTGATGTTAGAAAGGGATAAAAGTGTCGTCACATTTTATAAAACATTATTTTTGCTTTCTACTTAAAACCATCCTTGTTAGCAACTGATGGCATACTGCAACCCCAACTTTGCCTAACTTGCAGAATCATTACTGTATATATTTAAATCATTAAACTGATGCATCTTCTTAACTCCATGTTAAATTATAGCAAAGAACTGCTGTTATATGACACTGCATTATATTGAAAGATGACCTCCAACATAGAAACTAGACTGTGAACCTGTTTATAAAAAGCTTTGTTGAAACATGATACTGTACTCTTAATACAGAATGAAGGGCAAACGTGAACTATGAATGTGGTCCCTGAGCTGTTGGGTCTAGGGATTTAGCAGTAACGAGATGCTGAGTTTCCAGGGTGCCAGATGACTAGCCAGCCTAACGTTCCACATAGCTAGAATTGCATTACAACTTTGAAGGGAAATCTACCCTTCTAGCTTCAGACAAGTCAGGTGCAAGCTATGACTTGTAGAGATTTGGGAAGACACATGATAACATAATTCATGTGAATCTGTACCTTAGCTAAATTGGGCTATAAAAATATAAACGCTACAGCAAAAGGCAAACTTATATAGGAAATATTGACCCTAAATAAATTGAAATGTACTAATGACACAGTACAATATATTTGCAAATTATGTTGAAACTTAATCAAGCAAAGATGTTTTCTAAGGAGAAAAATAACTGAATGGGGATATCTTTACGCACTAGATGGAATGCATTTAAGCATGGACAATTATCTGCTTCTACAACAGTTGTCACATTGTACAATCTTTTCTTAAGCCAGGTAACAGTGAGGCTCTACTTCCAAAGTGTACAATTAATATTGTCATTCACACTGTTTTAGCAGATAGTATGAAAGCTTTATTTATTTATTTGCTTGCTTGCTTGCTTGTTTATTTGTCCTCTTGGGAATATACCTCCCTCTGTAGATTAGTAGGTCAATTTGGCAACCATTACAATTACATCTTGCTAGGCAATTGCTCCAGTCATCTCCAGTGGACATTTGGTTCAGTTAATTCATGTCAGTAGTTCAAATAACCTATCAGGCAATTTCTCCAATCAAAAGATGTTTCCCAGGTAGCAATTGGACAATTGGGTGAGTTCTCCTGAACAAACAGCTTCTGAGAAACCCAGCATTGGTTAGAACTTATTATTTTTCAAGACATGCCACCTAGGTATTCACAGGACTAGATCCTGCCCCAAAGTATATGGGCTGTGATGAAACTAAGGGGATCAGTATAAATTCAGCCTCCTGATACCATGGAGCAAGATTTGTCTGAGCTAGTGATTTCATCAAAAGGGAAGAATAGCATTAACCATCAAATGGGACAAGGCACTGATTCTGAGATCCAAGAGGGCCCAGCTCTGCTGATTCAAAGAGCTCTTATAAAGAACAATAGCAGTGACTAAGCAAGCAGGAGAAGCTGCCCAGATGCAAGGTTCAGAAATAGTCCAAGCAGCAATGGAGCAAGAATCATAACACTCTTTCCTCATTGAGGAGATGTTTTTCTTATGATGTAAAAGTGAAAAAAAGGAAAAAAAATGTTCTTTAGTTTTGGGCTGGTTGGAAAAAGGTCAGTAAAGGGGCCTCTGAGGACAGACATAAATGAAAACATCGCTGAAAGTAATAGGCAAAAAATAAATCCTGGGATGTACCACCTTTTGTTCTGTGCCTTCAAGTAATTTCTGACTTATTGTGAACAAAGGTGAACTTTTATGATGGGGTTTTCTAGGGCTGGGACACTGGGACCATTTCTGCACTAGACTGTTATAGCGCTATTATTCCACTTTCAACATCCTATGGAGTCCTGAGGCCCCTCTCTAAACTGCAAACCCCAGGATTCCATAGGATGTTAAAAGTGGAATAACAGTGCTATAACAGCCTAGTGCAGAAATGGGCTGAATATCAAGTGATGGATAGAGCTTCCCTCAAGAAGCTTCAAAAACCTGACATTCAGATCTTGTCACTTTGTGAATTGGATACCGGTACTGTAATACCTTAGTCTAGTACCTATAGGCAGATTGAAGAGCTCATGCCATAGGCCCAAATTCCAAGTTAAAAATGGGCCTTAAGATAGCAGATGGAATGAAAAGTGTCTGAAATGTCATGAAGACTAGCTAGACTAGTTTTCCCTTGTCAATATTCAGGCTGAAATCAGCATCACAATGTTCCCTGTCTGTGTTATGCCAGTTTCTTATATGCTACAGGAAATAAAGCTACAGCTAGCTGTCAAGCAACCACAGCATATGGCTTCTGTTCTCTCTCTTTCTCTCAGCTGTGACGATCATGTGAACTTAAACTACCCTTTTGCAGAGGCTATGAAAAAAATACTGCGCATTGTAACCCAAATCCACGTTGATGGTTTTGTCCAAACTAATGCAAAGTATGCATGCCTCCAGCTAAGACATTTGTGTGTGTGTGGTGTGTGGTACATAGGGCATGATATTGGCTGAAGCACTACTATTAAGGCAAGATTAAAACAGCTGCACATTATACTGAAGCACTCACTGTTCCTTTAACAGACAGACGGTCCTGGATTACAAGCAGCACTTGACCATTTAAATCACTACAACAACCAGATTTAACCAGCTGGGCCATATTCTCTTAGGCAAGGCCTGTTGACCTCCTCAGTCACAGCTGCTCAAGTGAAATTCTGATTAGGCAACTTATTTCCAGAAGCCAAAGGACTCTGATTAAATATATTTATTTAGACACTTTAAAGTCTTTAAATGTGCATTCATTTCCATGCAAACACCCATTGTAATAAGTAAGATTCCAAATCATACATGTGGTAAGGATGACATGAGATAACTAATGACATAAAACATACATCTAAGCATTTTGCTCTACACTGCTACATACTGAAAGTTTTTTCCCCACAGGAGGAAGGCCATATGTTTATTAAACGACAACTGGAAAGTTGTATTGGTCTATTGACAGGATGGACAACTAGCTTATCACTGAAGGCCATATCAAAAAATATATTATAACCCAGAGGGTCACAACTAATTTGCATATCCTAGTTGCAATAATTGGCCTCATTTACATATCATCAATCTGCAAGATGCAATCTGCAATTTGAATTTGCTGCACTTATTCTACAACATGCTGTTCTGGAACAGATACCCCAAATGCAGAAAAAGAGATATCAGCTTTATTTGTAAACAATCATGGGCCAGTTACAGCCTGGGGGCCACCCAGAACCCCAAAAGACCCCTTGGGCTATTTGTCTTCTTAGTGTCTACAGTAAATCTTGGCTGAAAACAAGCCGATGCACCACGAATCAATACTAAAGGTGGAATGCATAGGGGCCATCAGTCATATAGATTTGTTAGACTGAAAACTGGAGAGTATTCCTGTATCTTTCATGGTTGCGTAGAAGAAGCAACCAGATAACAAGCTATACCTACTTAAATTTTCTTTTCTGAAGAGCCTTTAAAGGCATAGCAGCCGTCTCCAGTTTTTACACTGGCAACTCTACTGATGGGTGGATTAGTTCTTACAACTAAGGACAGATACAGCACTTTTTTTATGCACATTACTGTTCACTGCATCCTAAATCCTCCTGAAAGAAATCTTATCTCCTTTGCAATATGATGAACGACATTTTTTTTTATCTCCATAGGAAAAGATGAGTCCAAATTTAAATTTAAAATAGTTCCCTATAGTCTAGCCATCAAACTACAGCCAATAACTTATTTTTTTGGGGGGGGAGAACTTCAAAACAGTACATTTAAAGACAGATGGCTGAAAAAATGTGGTACATAATCACTGTGGAGAAGCTTAAGACACCTAGACAGAACATATTTAGCTATGTGTTTGTCATATAAAAATCAAGCCATGAAATGGATGCTGACTCTGCCATCAATCTCCTTCTATGTATAATTTCCTTTCCACTCTTGTACTGACGTGGTGTTTTATCAATCCTACAACTGCAAATTCTTTGTGCAGGATAAAAAATAAGAGGCCCTCCATATGTTGCTAGATTATAGCCCCTATCATTCTGCAAACACTGCCTATGCTAAATAGAGATGATGGAAGTTGCAGTCCAACAACATCTGGAGATCCATGTTCCATAGATTTGACTCAGAATTAATACTAAAATTATGAATCACTCTCATTATCTTTTCTCTGCCTGCAAAATCAATGGGCCTGAGCATGGATCTACTAACATCTAGAAAATCTACCATGATTCAGATTCTACCTTGTGAATTAGATCTGTGGAAATTTATAACAAATAAGACTCAATCCCAGTGAAACACATTTTATGTAATATTTTCCAAAATGATACAAAAGAAGTTTGTCCAGTGCCATATACAAACAGATAGAGAAAGAAATCAAAATATGTATTTACTCATGTGAGAGTTATCTTCTTTCACAGCCAAACAGATGAATCACAAACTTGATTCAGAAGGGGAATAGTGAGATAAATAATTTTATTACACTGCTGCATGTGCTTAAATCTCTACAATCACTGGGACTAAAGCACTCAAAATACTGCAGTGGGAATGTAGTATAAATTACTAGCCAAAACTACTTAGACAAAAACTCGGCTTAAACTATGAAATGCTTTAGAACTTTAGCCTGACCCACGGGCATCCAAGGGACTCAGGATGCCATTTAAAAACAGTTCTCATATACTAAAGAAGGACATCTCCCAAAATGGGAAGTCAAAAACTCCCATAAGGGATATCTTTTTTTTCACTTGCATTCCTTCTCCACTCCAGTCAGCCTTGGTCATGTATCAGATCTCCCGAACGAATCAAATGCAGGTAGAAGAGCAAATTGGAAAGTACATAATTCATAAATTCTTGCATCATTTTTTAAACTTTTCTTTCTGCCATTTATTCCTTTCTGCAAAATCTTAACCAGAATCTTGTCTGATACCATACAACATTCACCAACTGATATGTACATGTTGGAGAGATTTAAATATAGGTCCACTCTCCTAATTATGACATTGCATGTATAATTCATTATTTGAGGGATGGAATTTACTATGGAAATATATTACAATATTTAGTCCAGACATACCTTCCTGCTCAGTTCTGGTCATCTCTTCTAGTTTCTTCTGCTTCAGTGTGTCCACCACATCAGCAAGGCTTCCTTTGCGGCGTTCTGGAGTTCCAAAATTAACACTGGTCATTAGCTCACTGCGATCACGACCTCCTTCTTCAGACTTATGTGGTGAGGTAGAAGTATTTCGGAAGGAATATAAGGAACATAACTTATTACTTTCTGACTCCTGTAAAGAAATAAGAAGGTAATGCAGAAATAAATAAAGTTGTCTCTATGATAAATTTTTTGTTATTATATAACATAAACTAAATGTTTTGGAAAAGGTAGAGTTCAGCCAAAACCATCCTTGGTTTCATTTTTTTTCTTCTGCTATTGACAAAATTTTCAGAATGCTTTTTTTTTCAGAATGCTTTTGATTGCTGCCCCTGCAAGTATTTCACCAATTCTCCTCTACAAAATAGTAACTTGAAGCAAGTATGCGAAATCTCCTAAAAAGTATATTCTGAAACACTGCTCAATGAAGCATCCCAAGCTGTAGAGTGAAGGAGTTGTGTACATGTCAGACCAATAAGAAACTCTACTGCCTGAACAGAATCCTTGATACACTATCTGGAAACTACTTCAGCTGACTTGACTGGAAACAATCCTCCTTACTCTAGCTTTACCCAGAGCATTCCTTACAAGTGGATGGGCTGGGGAAGCTGTATAAATAAAGTAGAAATGTGTTTAGACTTAAACTCATTCAGATCAGCAGCATCAGAAATTACACAACTCCAAAGCCATGGGAAATTGGCTTACCACGTGAGCTTTGCCCTCTGAGGTAGCTCAGTAATTGTACTGTTCTTCCAGAGCCTCAAAAATCTGTGTTTAGGGTTAGTTATACAGGACAGGAACACAAAGGAATTTAAAAGCCTTGAATCTGGGGAAAATTTTTTTAGGTATTCCAACAAAGTTTCTCCATCTCCAAATATGCAAACATAAATCTGAAAATCAATGCTAAAAAAGAAAGGAGACCAGCTCTTTGAACTATGTCAGTCAGGTTAGCCCAAAAGCATGCACCTTTGTTTCTGAATCCAGTGAAGAGTAGAGCCTCTTTAAGTGAAAAATGAAGTAAATGTTTCCAGTTAATACTATTTTCACAGTGCTGAAAAATTTTAATATTTATTTGAATACCTGCTGTAAGCCAAAATATGTAGGATGTTCCATTACTTTCCTAAATCACCACTGAAGTATTTTAAATAACCAATTTGTTTCAAAGAAGTTATTTTAGCATAAATTGTGGAGGACAGAAACACTAAGCACAGCAGAGTGTTGTTTCTTATTTATAACTTGTATATCCAAACATGTATCCAAGTTTCCTCTTCAACAAGAGTAATGCAATCATGACAAAAAGGAGTATAAAATGTAGTGGGGGGAGTGGGGACATTTTCATTCCATTTATTTTTCAACAATTTGGTTTCATCTCTTCTGGTGGTAGAAGCAGCACTTTAATTTGAGGTAGGTTACCACTGTGTTTTTAAACAAAGGATGCTGTAATGTTGTTTTTAACCTGACCTTTTTCAAATCCATGCAATAAAATCCATTGACTAGAAACTTTGTAAAATGTAAAACGATGTTTTTCTTCAAACGATGGCAAATGTTCTATTGCACATTAAGAGGGGTGCTTTGAAAATGCTTACAGAATTCATGTTATCAAATGTTCCATTTTGAATATAATTCCAAATGGAAATCATAACATACATACACACTTGAATTAGCAAATAGTGAAGTATAGCTACCGTTTCTGCTATACCTATTGTACCAGGCAGTGTAAAGCTACTTCATTGGCTCAGTTATTATTTAGTAATCCCTTATTAACTGAAATAACCAAGCCAGTTCTGGAAAAAGTTCAAGGCAATTTTCATGTGCCACGTTTCATGGCTCCATTCCTACCTCAGCAGGAAATAGAGCCATGTCTTTGGAAACTGGTGCAAAATTTGTGAAAATAAAAAAAATATCAAAATCAAATCAGAGTATGGACCACAAAAATTTTTGTGAGTCTTCACTTTTCTTGAATAATATCCAACTTTGTATACATTGTTATTCAAGGAAACATTCAAACATGATCGTTCTATCATTTGGGCAACAACAAGCATTTAAAGTGCTGACTCAGAGATGATATGATACTGAAGGAAAGAAAAGAATTATATACATTTATTCCCCAAGCTCATGGAATCCTACCCATTCATTATATTTTATCATCTTATATATAACTTCTCTTAAAATTTTTCTCTAATTTTTACAAACATCATAAAGCAGTTATACTTCAATGAGTTAATTTTCTGCCTGTGTTAGAACTCTAGAACATATTTTCAGAATATCACTGCAGTACAGTGGTCCAGATTGGAGTCCCCAAAACTCTTAACACAAGTTCTTCTACACTGCATATTGATCATCATATTTATTTTGTAATTTATTTGTTTTAACCTATCTACCAAGACGTACACTGGAAAAACTGTTTATGAGTTATCAATCCCATCTACTACTGACCAAGTACTCACTTTTTAAAAGTAATTCTTATAAAATCTGTAGTTGATTGACTATATTATCAAACTGGATACACTGAGTGGTGGGGTGGTGGTATTCTGTTATTCGAGTTTGAATTTTAAACTGAATGACAGCAATCGAAACAGTCCTGTTTTTCAATCAATTTCTGTCTTTGAATGCATGAAGAAACACCCCTATTCCATTACATAGGGATTTTTCATAGTTTGGAAGCACAAAAATGTACTCTTGACATAAGTCTTATGTGTATATTAATCCAGCATCTGAAAAATTAAAAGTGAAAATACTATTAAAGAAAGTATAGTCCTATTCATTCTTTTTTTAAAAAAATGAAGCCTGTACAAAAGGCATGCGATTCTTTATGTAACTTCCTCTAAAAATGCAATAGGAATGTAACCCATTTCCATGGGAAAAGAAGAAATTTGACGATCTGTATCTTATAGACTTTGTGGGAAAGGTTGTTGCCAAATTAACATACTGGAATGAACTATATCGTCTGTGCCCCGGCTGCACAAAGATTTGGCTAGGTACTGGATTAATGCGCAGAAGTTATCAGAAGTTATCGCCTGTCATTGTAGAGCATCTGATTTCACTGTGATAAATATTCTAAAAGTTAATGTAATCCTGGCAGCTATTTACATTTCATGAGCATTAAATTTCTTCTGATGTTGTTTGATTTTGTTTCTGTGGATTATCTTTTTGCAATGACCTTTGGTCATTAGCAAGTCAAATCACCTATACTGAACCTTCCCAAATTATTGGTCTAGTACAGTTGATTCAAATTTAGAGCCACACCAAGCCTGGTCTTATTCCATGCAAAATGTACAGCAGCACAATTGTACACTGGCATTTATTTCATGTGGTGGGATCCCATTGCTGTCTGCAGATATTCCACACATACACAGTGTGTATACACTGAGAGAGCTGCTGCAGTGACCTTCAACATCTGTGCTACAGTTGAGTTCTTGCCTGAGGATGTGGGGAGCTATACCTGCAGCAAGTAGAAGCTGGCTGCCCTGCTGGAAGAGAAGATAAAACAGCTTGAGTCCTGCATATCTAAACTGAAACTTATCAGGGAAAATGAAATTGTTGTGCGCGTGTGTGTGTGTGTGTGTTGTTTTCCAGACAGACTGTCCTAGAAGGGCAACGCACAGGATATGCCTTTAAGGAAGAGGACAGTTCCTAAACACAAGGGGCAGATACTTAGATAAATGTGACACAAAGAAGCAGAACTATCAGAAACCATGTTGTGAAATTGGCATTGCACAATCCATTCCAAGCTCTTCCTTTTCATCAGTGGTTTATGAAGCACAGGAACCGGGGTGACAGTGTCACTTCTCAGAGAGCACGGATGTGGTCTGAAGATGGAAGGGCTTCTGCTAATTCCCAGAAAAAGATATTTGTAGTGATAATTTCACTGCTGAAAGGAACAGAAGCAGTGGTGTGCAGTCCTGACATGATATTTTGAGAGCTGTGTTGTCTTCCAGGGACCAAGATCCATGCCACAATACAGAGGCTAACAAAACTCATCAAGCACACCAACCATTACGCCTTCCCTGTGATCCATGTGGGAGGAAATGATACTGCATATTGAACATATTGAAAGGGACTATGAGGAAGCTGAAGAGCCTGCAGCACAGCTAAAGAACCTACAGCACAACTTATTTCATCATTCTTCTCACTGAAGGACCTGACCCAGGAAGAGACAGGAGAATACTAGAAGTCAACATACTGGCTCTGCAAATGATGCTGTCAGGAAAGATTTGCCTTCTTGGACCATGATCTGCTCTTTCATGAAGGAGGACTTATGGCAAGAGAAGGGAAGCAACTCACTTTGGTTGGGAAGAACATATTTTCTCAAAGTCTCATAAATTAAGGAGGCTTTAAATTGAGTTATGTGGCAAAGGGAGACAGTATTACACAGGGAACAGGAACTCAAAAGTGTTAGAGACAATACTCTAGATACAAATTTAACTTGGGCGATAGTGCAAGAATCCAACAATGGCTGGGAAAAATCAATAAGGAAGCAACTGGGGAGAATGACCAATAGTCTTAGATGTCTACACACTAATCCACAGAGCATGGGAAATAAACAAGATGATCTTGACCTCTTAATACTAGAAGACATATATGAGTTAATAGATGTCACTGAAACCCAGTAGGATACATCTTGACATCAATTAGATCAGTGGTTCTTAACCTTTTCTTTAACGTGAACCCCCTTTAAAAATCTTTTGTTGCCACAGACCGCTAAGACTTAACCCAAGGCGACTTCTCACTGTATGCACGGCAGCAAGAAATGTCATGTGTTTTCTCTCAGCCATCGTCATTCTCTTGAATGTTCTCACCATGTGCAGAAGTAGCAAGTGCTGAGTACATTTTTTCTATCAAACAATTTCATAAGTTTTGAACACTCTGAGATATGGTAATAAAAATTTGTACAAATAATATCTGTCACCCACGAGACTCCTGCTTTTTGATATCAGTGTATGACTGTCCATCTATCTGCCTGCCTGTCTTTTCTTCCTTCCATTTAAGTGTAAAAGCTCATAACATGTCTTCAAGCCTTCATAGACTCCAGGTTAAGAACCACTGAATTAGATAATTAAACAGGCAGTTTGTGAGTACTCAGGAATGCTATGATTACTAACAGCCAGTGCTTATTTCTCAAAAACAAGGCACGCCAGACTAATCTTATGCTTTGTTGATAGGCACAAGCTTCATAGATCACAGGAATGCTGTGGATGTAGCATATCTTGATTTCAGTAAGCCTTTTGACAAGGTTCTCCATGGTACTCTTGTGAAGACAATGCTGCTCTTGGGAGGGTTTTTAACTGGTTGACTGACTTAAGCAACAGAAGGATTACCAATTATTCCTCTTAAACTAAGAGACATGTGACTAGTTGGATGCCTCACGCTTCTGTTCTGGGTCCAATATCGTTCAACATCTTAATAAACCACTTGAATGATGGAACAGAAATTAGCAAATCTACAGATAACACTAAATTAAGAGGGGTAGCTAATACTGCAGAGGAAAAGAATCAGCATTCAAAATGACCTTAGCAAAACTAATACTAATAAAATGGATTTTCACAGAAATAAATACAAGATAGATTTGCCATAGGGTCACCATTAGTTGGAAATGACTTGAAGGCATACAATCACAACAACAGACCACAAGCACAGTAGACCACAAGCACAACATGAGTCAACAGTGTAAAGCTTCATATTTAATAACAATAATTTCTTAACAGCACAGAATAAATGGTTACACTTTTGATTCCTACTCCCTTCTCCATCTCTACCAACCCAGTTTCACTACACCTGCACTTACCATGACACAATTTTTGGATAAAAATACCCTATGATGGTTGTAAGACACAGATCAAATTAAAAATCTCTAAGCCAAATATGTTGGATAAGGTTAGCTGCTGACAGCATTGTGAGGCATGCATTCTCACTGTAAACTTGTAGCAGTTGAGGAGTGTCTATGTCCAGAACAAACAATAAACAATGGGCCACTGTGGTTACTAAGGTACAGTGACCTCAAATCATCATTGACTGGCATAATATAGGGCTGTCATAGCACTGTTGCCATCACCTACACAGGAGATGGTTGTAAAAGTCCTAGAAATATATGCCTTTCACCAAGGCAGGCATTTTAACAGCACATGCATCAAAAGCTACAGAATTATTTCTCTGCTGTTAATAATTTTATTTTTAGAAAATGAGGGTTTCGTATAGAAACAGGAAACACATGCATTAAAAATCACTGAAATGGATGGGACATAAGCAACTAATTGTGTGCTTATTTCAACAGAACTTAAGAGTGCTTCATTCCTTTTGGAAATCAGGTTTTGTGTTTTATTTATCACTTTAGGCCAGAATCCATTTGATGCATTCCACTTGCATACTGGCCAGTTACATGAGTGGTTGGAGGACTACTAGATTTCTAGCCAAACTTATAGATGGGTGGAAAGCGGATTCCTGGAGTGCTCTGAGATTGCTGGCTTGGACAACTGCTTGTTCTACAGCAGACGGCTGCCTAAGCCACCTCTCCCAGAGAATCATAGCTCCAAGGACAAACATCCCTCTCAGAGCCAACATTCCCTTTGCATCATTTCCATTTGTCTCCTTTATCACTACTGTACCCTCAACCCTTTTTTTCTTTAATTCTGCTACCTTCACTGCCGTGGTTATGCACAACAACATCTTACCCCTTATGGGATGCTTGGTAGAACAACAAGTAAATGTGTTGTTTTGTATGATGATGATGATGATGATGATGATGATGATGATGATGATCTCTATTTTTAGCCCGCTTTTCTCCCCAAGGGGACTCAAAGTGGCTTACAGCCATTAAAAGAAACATAATTAAAAACTGTCATGTACAAAAGTTATTAGCAAAAAGTAATAGCAAAAAGAATCACAATTTAGCATATAACAATACCACCTATCCCATAGCACCTATAATGCCAACTATGGTTTGGCTGATTTCAGATTTGTAAATTTTATCCTTCCATCTCTCCTTCCATCTCTACCTCTACCTTTGATTCCTTTGTCTTCCTCATTTGAGTAAACCATTGTTTTCCAAGACATCAGCACCAGCAAAATCTATGGTTTCTAATGGCATCATCTTCCAAATTCAGATGGAATTGGGGTTACCAGTTCAGGTTGGAGGCAAGTACAAACCAAAGTTTGATGATTCCAATCTAATGCAAACTTGGTGTTCTTAGCCAAAGGGAGCAAATTTGAAGAGCAAGAACCCCAGGCAGAGATCCAGTCATGAATCATGGCCTTTACACTCAAATGATCTCTATATGTTGGAATTGATGTATAAAATAAACTAGAATTATGCCTCAACATTAGAGCTGTAAATATTTGACTATTTCATCCTGGCAAGTGAGGTTAAATAATTTCTATAGTTTTCTTTCTCCTCACTGTAGAGAAAATGACTATTTCTGCACATTTCTCACCTGGTATTTACACATATCATAATATTCCTAGAAATTATTCCGTTATTCTGCACAGAAACACACATGGTTTTGTGTGCAAGAGAGACATGGCTTTTTGCACCAAAAGAACTCCCTATTTCCAGTCAAGCATGGGCATGTTTTGTGAAGAATTTCTGAGTTCTGCACAAAAATAATAATCCTGCACACACAAAAATAGCCACATCTGAAATTTCTTTGTGCAAAATTATTTTCTGCAAAACCTAGCAATCTTGCACACAAAAAGTGGCTATCTGGAAACACTGGGGCCATTTCTGCATGATGTCACTGTCCCACAATGGGAAAGCAGTGCTGTTGGTCCACAAGTTGTATTTCCAACATTTTGTCATCGCGGTCCTGCTTCAATGCATCCCCACCTGTCGCGATTGTGGGATATTCCATTACTGGAAAAAATCCGGTAATGGCCCTTGATTGTGTGAGGCTCCCATTGCTGACCACCATGCAGAAAAGGAGGAAGTGCGATTTAGGTGCTTCCTTCCCCAGTGCAGCACAGGAAGTGGCTGGCTGCACTGCTCTATCCTTCACTGCACTGCTCTATCCAGCCGGGTACAGAGAGGAATGTTCATGTTGCACTCCCATCCCAGCAGTGGCACTGCTGGGCACCTGATGAAGGCAGATAAGGTGCAGAAATGGCTTGAGTATTTTGCATAAACCCCCACAATTGTCATACAAAAAAAAATTATTTCTGTGCAGAATAATTCTCTGAAAAAGTTTAAGACATGAGAAAAACATGTGAAAATTACACAAAATTTTTGCCATTGGTTATTCTTTGAGACCAGGTTTCTTAAATGTCAGAAAACCCATTTTTCAACCAGGAAACAAATAATGGCAAATATTCTTTCCATCCTACCACAGATACATGCTGAACCAAGGGAGACACTTCTCTAAGAATTTTGGCAGGGCCCAAAGACCTGTACATCATTTCCAAGACTAAATTATAAAAGAAAGGTGCTTTTTAAGAGCATGTCTTGTGGTGAATTTTTAAAAGCCTACCAGGGATCTAGGTCATCTTTGAGGATCACAAATATTTGATTTGAAATACAATGTCCAGTATCCAAAAGGGAGGTTACACTGATGGAACTGTTAGAAGGTGATCATCCCTCCCCACTGGAGACCCCAAGCACTCCCAAAACCTGCTCCAGAGATACCCACTGCAGTGAATTTTGGGGCAGCAAAAAAGGCTGTGAGAAAAAGGGAGAAGAAGAAAATGCTTGGACACTAGTACAATGTTGGATTTAGGTCAGAGAAAAAGTCAATATTCTTCAATGGTTTCCCTGCAGTGAAAATCTATGCAAGTCTCTGAAGAAACCAGCCTATTCATGCTTAAAAGAAATTGACTGGTGGAAGTATAAAGCTTTAGTTCCTCTCTACACAACTCTTCATTCAGCCTCATAATACAGTGTAACACAGCACAGTCTCGTGGTCTCAATATTTACAAATACAGCATTTTGTATGCAGTAAATCAGTTAGACAACAGATAACAAAATGTCTCACTGCCTTTGAAGTTCTGATCGAAACCAGATGTTGCTGTTTTAACAGAGGTGTTTCCATCAATTTATATATATGTATAAATTGTTAGGATCTGATTGCTAATCCCACTAAAAGTAGGCCCAATGAATCAATAAATTCTACATAACTGTTGGCTTACCATTCAGCAATTAATTAAATGAATCTTGTCTAGCTTGGACAAGCAGTTGCAGATAAGCTTTTGATTTCAGTTAAGGACACTTTTAAAAAATGGGAGATGGTGGACATTATACTTGATAGATACGTGATTATACATGATCATAGGCTTTGTAATCTCCCCTGAACACCCTGCATTTTCATTAGACTACTGTGATGGCATGGAAGATATCTAAATGGGATGTTTGTTTTCCATGTTTATTTGAATTTTTTTTAAGTGGGATAGTTCCAAATTCACTGTAAAACTAGTTGATTTCTATTAATGCAAGCTTGGTTTACCAGCATTTTTATACCAATGGAAACCTCACCACATGAGGTCAAGGCCCTGCACGTGGTTTCTCCTCTTTAAAACACTGCTTTTCGTTCAGAACCTTTTTGGAATTGGACACTAGTGTTGGGATAAAACCTGACCAACATTTATTAAATTTTTATTTCTAGATTTTTTTTCCTGTGTCCCTTATCTCTTCTGTATTGTTTTATGTCACATTGATTTTATTTCCCATGAATATATTAACCATCCTTTTCCTGTTACTTAGATTGATCCACAGCACATCACTTCTAAAACTTTGTCATGAAATTCTCCCATTTTTATGCACATGTGATGCTATCCTTAGTTCACAAGAACTTCCAGCATGATTCTTTTCACACAATGAGGCTTACCCTTATCTCACTTCCTGTCTCAACCCAGTTAGCCAGTCCTTAGCCAGTCCTTAGCCAGCCCTAAGACTGAGGGATCCTCAGGAACAACCTGAATATAACAGAGGAGTGAGGAAGTAGGCAATTGGTGAAACCCAGGGTTCCTCCACCTTGCATTTCTTATTCTTTGGGTTGCACTTACTATTCTTAATCTCAATATAACATCTGCCTTGGGGTGTGGAGACTTACTTTACCAATCATGCTATAACATAATGTAGTATAAGGCACATTCATTTTCCTCTGACCTTAAAAAAAACTAATTCTTTTCTGTTTCCTGCCATTAGGATAGAATACAAAGTACACCAGAATTCATACAATTTGAGATTAGGTTCTGATAGAGTAGGGAACAGAGGCTTTGTATCTTATGCCCTTCCCAGTGGCTTTGTATCTTATGCCCTTCAAAACTATAGGGCAATCCCTTAGAACAAAATGAATAAAAAACCCTAAAGGAAACTATTCTGAAATGCCACATTCATATTAGCAATATTAATTACCGGTAGCTTTTCCTGTAAAGACCAATAACTGAGCAAATTGGAAATTCACTGACTAGCCCCATCCCCAACGTTGCATGAGTCAACTAGCACCAACCCTGGCCACCATGTGTATAGTTCAGACATTTGCAAGCATGGAGGCTCTATGTAAATAGCTTCTACCTGATTGGGACCCTTTGGATTAAGAGATACAACTGGCACATGTAATCACTGAGGAAAGCTTGAAAATCAGTGCAGTGTTTAGTGGTTACTGATTATTTTTCAGCTGGAAGGCTGCTAAGGCAGTTCTGTTTTCTGTTAAGAGGTGGTCCTTGCCCATGATTTTCATGCCCAATCTTTCCTATAGTTTATGCTGTGCTACTCTCCTCTCTGTGGTATCACACATGTCTGAACACCAACAAAATGGGAGGGAAGGAAGGAAAGAGGGAGGAAATGTATGAAATAGGCAAATTGATGTCCCAAACATGCAACGTATCAGAAGTCCTGCTCATGTAGTTGCGTATTTTCCAGTGCAATAATCCCATTTCTTTGAAAAGGCATTCAAATAAAATATGCACATCCTCATGAACCAAATGTTAACAAAAATGAGATAAAGGTACACAAACAGATCTTGACAAGAAACTTTTTTTTTACCCCAGTGTTCCTACCATTTGTAGAAAACAATGCTGCAGCATAAAATCTGAACCTTTGTTCTCTGAAGTTATGTTTAGGTGTTTCTGTAAACCCCTGGTTAATGTTACTGAAATATTCTAGATCTATTATCAATGCTACATCATTCAAAAATGACTTATAGGAAAACTGAGAGAACTGCCTTTTTACTATCAGAAAGTGCAACACTGAGAGACAGCCTTGGTTTTAGTGAATTATTATCCCTTTAAAAATAATCAGACACCAAATTGGATTTCTATCTGACCAGAAATGGAAAGAAAGAAGTCTACAGGAAAGTCATACAAGCAGAAAGGTATTCAGGGGATGAAGAAAACAAACAGGAGGACTATTACATTATGCAGTAATAGCTGGAGTATACTATGAAAATGCAAACTTGTCGCAAGTTCTTTTTTTCTTCTTCTTTGAAGTAGAACCAACTAGTTCCAAAGATTGTGGAAGAATGTTTGCCAAGACTTTTAGAAACGAATGTGGCATCAGCATACAAAACCATACACTTTTAAAGGACATTTTAAAGATCCTCTCCCAGGCCTGATATTTGACAGAATGGAAATGACAAGAGAGATGACAAGATGCTCTCTCAGTACATCAGCAGCAAATCCAGATTTGAGCTGAGTGAAAACTGCAGATGCAAACTGGACAGGTGGGTAGCAGGGGTACAAGGAAGGACTTTCCTTGACATTTTCCTTGGGAATCTGATCCATCTATGGGATTAGCCACTTGAAAGCCAACTTACTACAGTAATAATTTGTAATGTGACTAACTGGGGCTTATATGTTTCAACAAATGTCAGAAGGATTCCTGTACATTTTGCTTTAAGACAAAAAAGGGGGGAAGGGTAAAATACAGGAATTTAAAGGTATTGTTTTCTCTAAAGCTGTTGTTTCCAGTCAAACCATATCTACCTATTTCATTTTATATTATCTTAGAAACATTGTTTCATGGCCTTTGACCTAACATTAAATGTAGTATCTTAAAAACATATGAGCAAAAGACACACTTCTGCTTTGTTGATAATTCCTGTTGGCATGTGATTCCAATTCAGAAAACTAAATTTTGGGACTGAAAGCAATCTATGGGATTGATTTCACATTTGTTCCAGTCTAGTGTTCAAATCTTGACCACCACCACCCTACCAGCCCATTTTTATATCACACGTAGTCCACCTAAGCTTCAGTGAAATCTGATATGGTAAAGCCCATGATGAGAAACCCACGTTAGAAGCAGTGATTTTAGAGCATATCTGGTTTTATTCTAGTGCTGGTACTGGTAGCCATACATAACAAGGAAACTGTGTGGAAAGAATACATATATAAAATCAATCCTGCAGCTTGGCTCATTAATGAACTGTTTTCCAATGCTTTCAAACTAAGTGATGGCTCTTCACTTGCATCCTTTGTATTTTGTGGATAAAAAATGATATTTTTTTTTATAGTAACATCCTCATCCATCCTAGAGGTGATCTGTAGGCACTGGAATATATTGTAGGCTGAGCCTGGGCAATCCTGGATTGTATTAAACCACAGTGAGGCATAAAACATCTAAATGTCTGCTTGTCATATAAAAGGGATTACCAGAGCCAGCTGGTTGTTCTTTCTGTTTTAAGAGCAAGATCAGATAAGCAGCATATTGTTTCTCCAATCAGGGTCTCCAATTCCATGTGAGAAGAGTGAGAGGAATCTGCAGAATTCTAGTCCTAACACAATGGGGTCCAATAAAACTGACACTATTATAACATCTAAAGCTCTGTAAGTTACATCCCCTCTCCCCCAAAAAAGACTCTTGGCCCAGTGTAGACCTGTGATCTGACACCTCATTTAAAACACAAAATGGGGAAATTAATCTGAAAAAAAAACACAATAAGACATAGATGTATTACACTTTTAAAAATAATTTCCATTATGAGTTTGATCACAATGGAATCTTGTTAATACTGTCCTGTTCCGTAGCCAAGAAGAATACTTGCAAACACAAAACAATTGCTAATTCTATAGGAGTTAAAAAAGAAACCACCACAATTATATCAATGGCCAGCAAAGAAGAAAATAAATTATTAGTAATATGAATGAGATGCCTGAACTCTTTATTTCTACTCAGTTGAGGCTTTCCAGTTATAAAGAGATATTTATCAGTTGCTGCATTTAATAGGACTTGTCCACGTATTAACACCCCAGGAAAGTTGGATACCCAGAGCAATGTTTATTCCAAGATTTGGCAGCAACTGAGGCACTTGGAGCCCAAGCAGAGATAACATATAATGAGAGCAAATGTTTCCCCCTGAAACACACACACACACACACACACACAAGCATTTCTTGTCATCATAGTAATGTAATTATATCTTGCTACATAGAAAAATACTGGAAAAAGTTAAAAACTGAACTATTTGCATTACAGATTCAAGCAGCAGTTTGTTGTTGTGTGCCTTCAAGTAATTTGTGACATACGATTACTATATGGTGAACCTTTCACAGGATTTTCTTGGCAAAATTTATTCAAAGGAAGTTTGTTCTTGCCCATCTCTGATGCTGAGAAAGTGTGACTTGTCCTAGATCATCCAGTGGGTTTCCACAGTTGAAAGGGGATTCAAACTCTGGTCTCCTAAGTTTGCTGCACTGTAAATGCCATTAATGTTTCATTACACATGCTATAATAATGTTTGATCATTTCAGCCACTATCGAGAGACAGAAAAATGTTTAATTGTGTATACTGACCTGGTGTGCTACACATTGCGTGCAGCACCTGCAGTGCAATGTTAGGAGAAAGCAATGTTGCCCTTGTCTTTCTGTAGAGTAAACATGGCTGAACCATTTGTAAGCATCACATAAAAGAGGACATTTACAAGACATAAAGGTATCTCATAAAACTCTCATGAATTAGGAGATTCCTGGCCAAATCCCAGAAGAGATAATGCTTATAAACATGCAGGAATGTTGTAACCTGTATGTGAATGTCAGTGATACAGTATGTTAAGTGATTCATGTTTCAAGGCAGTGAAAGTCCTCCCTGTTGGATTTTTCATAACCTCAGAAACTAAAATGAGCATCCAGTTTCTTTTTCTGCTTCCACAAAAGCATTTTATATATACAGCTCAATTTGGCTGAACAAGGATACAAAGCCTACTTTCCCCCTTCCAGCTATCAAGGTACAAAAGAAAATGCAAAAGTCTTGCACAGATGTAGCAAAGTACTGGATTTTATCTTCTGGCAGGTGCTCAATATGCAGCCCACATAATCACATGTTAATGACTGGAGTGTGTTAATCAGCATGCATACCTGATTCCTTCTCATCCAAAGGGGGAAAGAAAGCAAACAATTTAGAACATGTAAATGCTGCCACTTTCAGAACATACATTGTAAATATGCAGCAAAGGAAAAGGGGGGAAAAAACTTCTACATGTTGTTATCCAAATACCTTCAAGTATTTGCAAAGGAGACAGTGCCCATCAGCTCAGTCATGTCTAGATAAAAACGGAGGTTCCATTGCCCATGATAAATAATTTCTAAAGGGAAATACCATCTCAAAATTCGACCCATCATTTCTCTGGAAGTATTTTCCTTGAACATCTGCTGTTACACCGTTATGGTGATGGGAGTAATACTCTAAGTTAGCTTAGAGGTACTCCTATTTTCCAACATCAAGGTAGAGTTTTTACATTTTGGTAACAAGGCATCAGGGAAGCACATTAAGTTTTGTGTTGGAACAAAAAGAAATCTGAAAATGCCATTTTCAGGTCAGCATATCTCAGATTAATCTCACTGAGTCTGTGTCTATGAGATTTACTGCTAATGAGTAACAAATTACTTACTCCCCAGTGAGTTTGCATAGGATAGCAACTCTGCAATGCAATCTTGTGCACTTCTACTCAAATGCAAGTACTATTGAATTCTGACTATTCTGACTATCAAGCAGATGTATAGAACACAATCCTATATACACTCAGTAGTAAGTCATATTCAACTAAATTATTTCAGAATATACATCACTATATCATCCTAATAAATGTAAGAATTTCCTAAATTAAGGAACAGGTCCTACTGAACACAGAAGGATTTACTTCCCAATGTCAAGAAGATGGGATGAACAGGACAGTTGTGTTATTCTATTTATTGTTATCTACTTAAACAGAGAAAGCCAATGTGGTGTGCTGTACTGATTTGAATGGTAGAATCGCACTCTGGGAGACAAAGGGTCAAATGCATGCTCACCCATGGAAACCAGCTGGGGACATCCACAGAGAAGGCAATAGTAAACTGCCTCAGACCAAATTTTTTCCAGAAAATCCTGTGATAGGCTCACTTTAGGGTCAATAATTCAGAAACAACTTGAAGGCACACAGCAACAAGTGAAATAGCTCCCCTACAGCAGAAAATATAACTTATCCAGGGACAGATGGATTTGTCTGTGGGCTTGTAGATGAACAAGTAGTTGGTGGATTGCTCCTTCAGAGAAAGAAACACTTTCCAATATTACTTTGCATGCTGATAAGACTAGGGTGAATGTCAACAAAGATCCTGGCTCAAAGTTCTTTGAAAAAACTGCAATGCCAAAAGACAAATTGTGGTCTGCTATACATTACTTGGTTGTATTTTCACTCGTGTGTAGTGGGCCATGGTTGTGCACTGTAATAAGACCTATGAGCAATTTGCCTACTTCTTCCAACATAGCTAGCCACTTCACTGCTAACTAAATAGCTGGCTAGAAGGGAAAGAAAAGTCTAGTATATCTCTGTACTATGATACTGCTATGCAGGTGGAAATTACCTTGTCTCAGTTGCACCTGACAGCATTACCTCTTGATATTCTTATCTATAAAACTTAACCAGATGATCGACAGAATTTGTTCTAGTAAGATATCTATTCCTCAAGCTACGCAGCAAAGCTTTAAATCAAGCAAGTCTATATGCAAAAGAGAATTTGTTTTGCTAAGTCTCAACTGAAACTTGCGCTTGATTTTGTACCCAATGCATCAGTTCAACTGACTTAACACAGATAACCAATGTGCAACTAATATTACTGGCAACACATTTAGAAGGCAAGTCTAAGTACAATTATCTGGTAGTGAATTTCATGGAAACAAACTGAACTCCCATCTTCAGATAAGTTTATGCCTGTGGTGTTAATGTAAAATGTTGGGGATGAACTAGCCCTTGACATTAGAGAGAATACTTAGCAGACCCAGTTAGATTCAGGGAGTGAGGACAATGGCTTCAAATGATCTCTTTCACTTTCTAAAATGCTCCTCTCCTCTCATATGTTGACTCATTGTCCACTTCATCAGCCATCTTTCTCATCTTACATCACAGTGGCTTTCATGTCACAAACAAATCGACTAGGAATGCCCAAGTGCTTTACAATTGTGGTCACAGGAAGACACAAAAGAGGAGGGATACTAAGTCCTGTTTGGTTTTCTAGCAGACTCATTTTAGCCTGGTGTCTCACAAAATACGAATGGCTACTTTCAAAGATCATCACTACCACCTCATGCAAGATAAAAGTGTGAACACTCCACTCCTCATACCAAGACATCTTTTTAATCAAGTAACAGTACTACATCTGCTTCAAGCCTGGTGAAATGATCCAACAGGCACAATGACAACTGTAGTATACAGTTGGAAATACTAACACTGTTTATATAGGCAAAAATAATCTGATATAAAGTATGTACAAACAAATAAGGGTGTAATGAGAATTACAACTCTTAAGAAGTGAGTTCCCCTGAAATCACTTAGGACTTACTCCTAAGTGAATGTGTTTGGGTTGTTAGGTCATTACTAACACATCCCACAAAGCAGGCCCAATACATTGTACTACCTAAGTTATGCAGCAAGCAGTGCTCCCTCCCCACTTGCATAATCCAAAGTCAGCACTGTTGTGTTACATTGATAAATGAGGGTGAAAATCCTACAAGGACCTCCTTTCTTCTTTGACAGTAAAGAATTAATCCATGGATGCCCTTTGAGGACACTCTAAACCTGCTGCCTGAGGCAGCCTCCTCACTCTGCAGAGCTGGCCCTATCGTGCCATGCTTTTTCATGGCCAGATAATGGATATATCCAAGCATCCACTGTATCCCTAAATGCTATTCATCGCAAAGTGTACACTGAAAAGTCTTAAACCGTCTCGTTCTTTTTCTTTGTCAATTGTCTTTCCTTCAGTAAATGCTCCTGGTTCTTTAAATCCAATTCCAAACTCTCAAAATTAACCAGTTATTAAACCTTAACATTGTTTTACCTATATGAAGAAGAGAGATACAAGATGTCTTAAATGCGAAATTAAAACCTGATAACTTCTTTAAAATATAAGCCAATGATTTAAAAAAAAATTTTTTTTTGACATTCACATTTTCAAATGAAAAGAGTTATCAACCCCAACATGATGTCAAAAATACACTGTCAGTATCTCCAACCATACAGTGGAAACTACCTCCTCCCTCCCAATTGTTTTAGGGTGTTCTGTTTTGTTTTGATTTGCTTTTTTCTTTTCTAATCCTACTGTAAAATCCAAGAGGATGGTGATGAGATATTTGAAATGGAAGCCTCTCCAGGTCTGACATGGCAGTTGTTGCACACTGCTGAATCTGTCAAATGAAAAGCAAGCACAAAAGGAATTTCCAAATGCAGCTGCTATTTCCCATTTGTTAAATCCTTTTATTACACCATATAAGTACACAGCTGGGAAATACTATAGAGTGGGAGTTAAAACAAAATATTTTGGCTTCCAGATATTCAGAACACACAAAGGACTCAGTGAAAAGCAATTCCTGGTATCAAAAGGGAGAGAAAGTTTGAAAACATTTCTAGTCAATGGGTAGGGTTTGGCGGTGATGATGGTGATAGTGGGGGGAGGGTTGGATTTTTTTAAAAAAAATTGCAACAGGACATTCAATATAGTATATGCTGTTTTCTTGTTACAAATCAGAATGCATATAAAAATGCTGAACATTAGGGGTTTTTTTTAAAAAAAAGATATATTTCTATGTTCTACTTTCTTAATCTCAGACAGCTGCATATGGTGGACATTCTAGTCAACCCTTTATTCATACATTATGAATTGGGCCCAGTATGTAGCTAGTCACATGTGTGATTTTACTCTCATCTTCAGAAGAATACCTCTGAACAAGCCTCTTGAATGTTCAGCAGCAATGCCAACAAGGAGAAGTCCAGGTGCTCTCCCAGTAGCCCTATCCAAAAAGCTACACATTCTTTCCTCTACCACCAACGTACTGAAGATAACCTCTGTCATGCCTGGATTAGATTTTAGTTTGGTCAGCTCTGAACCCCCAGAAAATAAGTCAACAATAAATTAACTATTAATGATAAATTAATTTTAGATATATATTTTTAAATACAAAAGTTGCTTTCTGTAATACATGATTTATTGTCCATATGAACCCTCCTGGAAACAAAAGGAGGGTAAAAATGTTTTGGGAAATCAATCAGTGACTAAAAGCTTTTCTGGGTTGTCACACATCATACTATCAGACCACTCACTGGAGGAGGGTAGCCAATGGTTCTCAGGTCAATATAGGGTGAAATCTCCGCTGCCTTTAAGTTCAAATTAAATCTCAGAGTGAATTCGCAGCCCTACTGATGTGGGAGTGAACAGCCACCACATCACCTAAGCAAGTTGCCTGAAGAAATTGGAGCTGACTTATAGCAATTCGTAGGCAGCTCAGTGTGAGGGCTGTACAGACTGTGGCTTCAGTTTTCTAATCTATGCCTGAATTTAATCCACATAGCACAGGTGTTAACTGTAGGTACATGGCTATCAGCAAGATCTTTTGCCCTCTATAAAAGCTTTCCTGTTCATAATATTAACTCATCTGAAACTATTTTCTTCAGTTTGAACTGCTTTTTCTTTTGTGACATGTATCTCAGATCCTATCGGCCTAAAAGGCTACTCCTGTTCTACTTTGGCAGCTCACCTAAATTTAAGTAACACAGTTCCCATTTAAATGTTACAGCTCCCATGTAAAGACTTAGAGAAAGCAACCACTCACATCAGTCCTCCACTTATCACACCTGCCAATGACAATGAAAAGGCTCTTAAGCCCAGGTAGTAGCCAGCGTTCCTGCACTCAACTTTTACGGCAAAGACAACATAAATTAAGCATTATATCCAGCACAGAGATAGGTAGGCTGGTCATGTTCAAGTCAAACTTCAATCCATCTACAAAATGATCATGTAAGGGAAGGGCTGCAATGACTCCATGGCCAGGGAGTCACCTTGTA
This sequence comes from Ctenosaura bakeri, assembly GCA_948474755.1. Taxonomy (NCBI): domain Eukaryota; kingdom Metazoa; phylum Chordata; class Lepidosauria; order Squamata; family Iguanidae; genus Ctenosaura; species Ctenosaura bakeri. The sequence goes on along the minus strand of CAOLHI010004785.1, from coordinate 25,611 downwards.
CAATATCTGGGAATGAATGAATTTCAGAAAACAGTGCTGCATTTATCACATACTGTCATTTTAGAATAACTTCTCATGAGATGATTTTGTTTCTTTTCCCCTATGAATACTTCCCGATTCAAGCTGAGAAACTCACCGTATGGTCTGCACAACTTGCACCAAACCAGCCCATATCCCTTTTAACAGTGACTGGAGCACACTCCATGTATTTATAACAGAAGCAAGAACAAGTGCTACTTTTTCTAAACTAGACACAGAAAGTCTGGAAATGAAAGTAATTACAGAAAAACATGAAGAATCCATCTAGTATGACAGGATACACAATGACTATCTGAACAACAATGAAAATGTATGGTCTGGTTGAGCACTTTATTTCTGAGCCCAGTCAAGACCACGTACACCATTTATTCCTGCACGGACCTCCCACCATTTTTGGCAAATTGTTTCACCTCCTTTGAAGGTCTTACACATTATAATTGTTGGATTCAGCCATAGTCCAGTTACTTTCTTATACTGGACAGTTAATTTTTGTACTATAACTCCCATAATCCTTCAATCAATATTTCCCATACTGATTCTGAGATTCTGAGATGAGATTCTATCCAAACAGGTAGCTGTTCAAAGCTCTAACTGAGGCCTTTTTAAATGTTCTGGTCACCAAACCTCCGATACCTACCCTGCCATATTTCACCATTTGGGTAGTGACTGCTTTCTCTATTGATTATAATCTATAGCTTCATAAAACACAACATTGAGAGACAGAGAGATTGAGAGTGAGATGGTCCCAGAACATCACTTTCTACTTAGAACCCAATACTGTCAGTTAAAGACTGTCGCCTATTTAAATGAAATCATTTGAAAAATTATATGCAGCCTATCAGATCTCTCCTTAGGGACATGTGGTTTAACTGCTAATGATTCTGAGGAACTTTATCCTAGCAGTCTATGATTACTTTTTTTTTCCTTAAAGGGATATTTTTTTTTGAATCTAGAAAAGGGAAACCTCAGGCTAAGCCACTTGGGCAAAAAATACACCTGTTTCAGGAATCTGAGATCAGGAGAGTAACGTGTGGTTCTTTTAGCTTCTTGGAGGTACAGGAAGTGTTGACATGCGGTTACGTTTTTTTTATTTGTTTCAGAAAAATGGAGAAACACATTTGGAGAAAAAATTCACAATCTACAAAATATAGGTTCATACCATGTTATCTTCCCCATTTCAATATGAGTTTAGTTTTTTAAAAAATGAACATAAATGTTTATCTATTGAATCCGTAGTACATTTGATCACACTTAATTTCACAAAATCTTAACACCTGGATTCAGGGACACATTCTTTTCTCATCACATAGCTTGAGTAGATTGTTTGTGCCTTGGGGGAACTTAGCAGGATTAGGGATTAATTTTCAGAATGCCCTTCAGCCCACCCCAACCATATAGGGAGCAAACATATTTTATTCAACTATCATTGCATCTACAGCAACTTTTGTAAAGTCTTCAAGTTAACAAAAGCCAGAAATCATTTGCAGCCCTGGAGAAAGTTTCCTTGATATCTTTTATACTACTTTGGTTTTACAGATGTCAGGCGGGACTCTTTCCTTGGTGCTACCTGGAGATTCCAGGTTGTTTCTCATCCAGACACTAACCAGACTCAGTCCTGCCTGGTTTCCAAACTCAGCCAAGATCCAGCATATTGAGGCTGGTAAAGTGACAGTGGGAAGAAAGTAAGAAAGAAAAAGAGCAGGGGTGGATGCAGGAAAAAAATCATCTAGGATCCTGAGGTTGGTTGCCTCCATTCAAGCATATATCACAGTCTGCCTCATATTCAAAGCAGAGAGGTTGTCTCACCATCTATCAAAGCCCAGATGTCTTTTCCATTTACTTAAATAGGAAAAACAACATTTTTTTGTTTTAGAAGAACTGGTTGAAATTTGCAGACACCACAGATACTTCTTAGGGGATGTCTGCCAAGGTTTGCACAAAAAAAGTTTACCAGGCTTAGGAAATTATGCAGAGAACAGTATTGAGAGACAGATTTTTGTTTGTTTGTTTGTTTGTTTTGTTAAGAAGGTATGGGCAAGAGAGAAGATACATCATTATTTGCCATCAAGTCAACTTCAACTTATGGTGACCCTATGAATGAGAGACTTCCAGTTGCGTAGGGATGGGGGGGAGATGGGGGGGCAGTTCACCCCCAGCAGCAATGGTTTTGGGGTGTCCTGACTCGTAGCCACACCCTCATGCACTGTGGCCACACCCCTGCACACCATGGCCATTCCCTCATGCAACGTAGCCATGCCCCCCAGCATTCCAAGTTTTGCCACTGGAGACTTTCAAAAGCTCCAGTCATCACTTATGCTTCTCAGGTCTGGGAAACTGAGGAACCTAGGCTTTCTTGATTGAATTGGTCCACCTATAGTGCAGTCTCTCTCTTTTCCAGGATAGACAAACTTTGTAAGACTTACAAAAACACTTTGTTCATTTTTTCCAACGATGATGTACATCATTTACCAAAAGCTGGTGTGTCATATGCAGCTTTGAAGCATATCCCATTCCATATTCAAGAAAGCAAAATGTTCCACCACCACATTCTCCTAGTCCTGGCATAATAGCAGGGTGGGCACTGGGCAGAGAAAGAACAATGGATGTACAACCTTCCAGAAGGGAGATATTGTCATCTGGGTTCCAATCTGGGTTCAGGCCTGGTTATGGGACAGAAACATCCTTGGTCACCTTGGTGGATAACCTACACCAAGGGCTGGACAAGGAGAGTGAGTCACTATTGGTCCTCCTGGATCAGTGGCATTTGATGCCATTGACCATAGTATCCTTCTGGGTCATTTGGGCGATATGGGACTTGGGAGCACTGCTTTGCACTAGTTCTGGTCTGAATGCTCCCAGAGGGTGGTGTGGACGGACTGTTGTTCAGCCTTTTCACCATTAGGGGTTCCATGGGGGTCAATACTGTCCCCTGTGCTTTTCAACATTTACTTGAAGCCACTGGGAAATGTCATCTGGAGCTTTGGGGCTGGATATGATTAGTATACTGATGACACCCAGTTCTATCTCTCCTTTACAACTGATGCCAAGGAGGCTGTGGTAGCACTGGATCACTGTCTGAATACAGCAAAGGAGTGGATGCAGGTGAATAGACTGATGCTTAATTCAAACAAAATGGAAGTGCTGCTGCCCAATAGGAAAACCAACCTGTGACTGGCATCACAGCCTCTTTTGGATGGGATTGCTCTCCCTCTGAATGATCCAAGTTTGTAGCTTGGAGGTGCAATTGGACCCCGCACTGCTCCTGGAAAGCCAGGTTGCTGCAGTGACCAGCAATACCTTTGCCCAGTTTCACTGGTATGTCTGGGGAAGGCAGATCTGACCACAATGCTTCATGCCTTAATTACCTCTCAATTGGACTACTGTAATGTGCTCTACATAGGGCTGTCCTTGAAAAGTGTTTGGAAGCTGCAGCTAGTGCAAAATGCAGCAGCCAGACTAGTGTCAGGTTAGCACTTTAGAGACCATATAACACCAATCCTGCAGGAACTGCACCGACTTCCAATTTGCTTCTGGGCTCAATTCAAGGTGCTGGTGATTTGAGGCCAAGATATCTGAAAGACTGCCTCCTACTAAACGAGCCTGCCAGAAATTGAAGATCTTCAGAGGAGGCCCTATAGTAAGTCCCAACACCTCATGAAGTTAGGTTGGTGAGCACACATAAGAGGCCTGCCTCTGTAGCAGTGCCCTGACATCTCTACCCAGGGAAGTTAGGCTGACTTCAACCCCTTAAAGATCCTAACAGTCAGCTAAAACAGAGCTGTTCTGCATGGCATTCAGTATTTGAAAATGCTGGTTTAACTATTTCAAAACTGGATCCTAAGATTATTTTGGAGTGCTTTTAGGAATTTTTATAGAGAATTTTAATGTGCTTTAAAAATATTTTATTTTTGTGTTTTAATTCATTTTTATTTGTTCATCATCTCAGGTGCCCTTGTGGGCTGCAAGATGATAGAGAAAAATAAAATAAAATAACTCTATTCAGAGAAGCAGAGGATCGTTTTGGGGGATAGAAGCAGAAGCAAAGTGTGTATCTTTACCAGACACAGACCCTGAGCCAGTGAAGAGAAGAGCATTTGGTCCAACCTGGCAGTTGATGTGCGGCACTGAGAAGCAAGAAGCCAAGAAATGGCAAGGATTGGCAGTTATTGAATGCAAGTGCTTCAGAGCAGGAAAGGCAAGCAGATGGGGGTGGATTTTGGCATCACTGCCTGAAGGTTCTCAGCCACTATCAAGCTGTAAATGCAATAGGTGAGATCAATGCAAGGTGCTAAAGCAAGGTAAACACTGTTTCTGTTTTGTTTGTTTTTAATCTCCCACCCCACTCCAATAAATATGTAGAAACAATGCCATGGCTGGAAAAAAAAGTGCTCACAGGTATAAGAACTATTCATTGTAATTGAGTTACACAATTGGAATTTCAGGAATGCCTCCTCAAAAGTGCTTTGTAGAGACTGTTCTCAGACAACCGGGCACAGAATTGCAGCCTTAGTGAGGATTCAGTTCAGTAGCCCTATTATAGCCTTTCTCTCTCCATGGGAGAAGCAGATGGGCAAAAGGGGAAGAGACTAAATCCGGTAAAAGGAGATTGGTTCAGGAGAAAATGAGGCCAAAGGGGAAAGAACAGAAATGGCAAGTACTTTGTGGCTTCCATTAGATGAAATACTTTCCTCCCTTTTCACTAGACAGGATGGAAAAGGATAAGGATAGGATACTATGGATACACTATGGTGTTGCTTTAAGTCTAACTCCACCTATTTGAGCTTCTCACATTAAAAAGCACAGTTACCAAGGAGAGTATCAGTGAACAGTACTCAAAAAATTGCCTCTGATCGAGAACATACCATTCTATGCTGAGTTGAGATAACACTGTTCCAGTCAGCGTCTTGTTGAATTGTAGTGACTAGAGTTGGTAGCTCCTCAGGGTGAGGTTTGTTGTGCAATAGGTTGTGCAGAGGCAGATGGGAAGCCACAAGCTCTTCATTGTTGCCTTCTTCCTGCTCCTGTGATGCTAAGTCCTGGGTCGTTCCTTCCTCTCCATCAGCTGCAAATGGAGAGGTGGCCTGCTTGGAAGACATTCTTCTACAAAATAAAAAGGGAACAGAGATATGCATTTTATTAAATCAAAAACACCCCAGACTGCAAAGGCATAAGATAAAAAAAAAGATCCAAAAACAGAGAGAATTATTTTGTAGCAATAAATCTTACTATTTGAGGGCCTACACAGCAATGCTACATATGTTTATTCAGAACGAAGTTTGTCATGTTCAATGGGGCTTACGCACATAACTTGAAGGGTTTCTTTAGGAGCTAGATATTTTTGTTTCTTTTTCACCAAAAGTAACTACAGGAAACCCAATGAGTTAAATGGATGGTGGGGATACTATAAACTGAAAACATGGGTGGGGGGACAATTTCGTTTTGGCACACAGCAAGGAGCAAACATTTAAATCCTAACTTCTCTATTCTACATATTAAGGACTTGATCCATACTGGATCTTCTCCACTTACTTTTAAGTAACATAGCTGGTAACAATATCTTTAAAGTGTAGCTTGTTTCAATCCCTTAAACAGGTTACATGAATTTGTGTAGAAAGTGTCTACTCAATTTGTAGCACATACAACATCTTTATCTGTAAACTAAAAGTGGAGTAATGATGGGGAGAGTGGGAACATTGCCAAAGAACTGCTTACAGTTGATTGTATATGATAAGCACTCTTTCTAATGCATCAAATTCAGTGAATCTTGCTTAAGTAATCAGCACTAAAGAGAGAACATGTTTTGTTTTGTTCCCAGATAAGAACTTCTCTTTGAATAAAACAAATGTATTTTTTCAGACCCTAAGAATTGTTTCTTCCTTACTATGAATAATTAGTAGGTGCTCTCCAGTTGGGCTTTTGTTCTATATCCTCAGTTACAAGTATATATTAACAGCTTTGCTGTAATTGTGTGAACTAGTTCTCCATTTTATATTGAAACACAAGTCCAAAGAATATAAAGTATTATCAAATGTGTAGATCTGATGGCATATCAGTGTTAATAAAAGGTATGTATTCAGAAGCTCTGCTTGATTTTCTGTTGTAAATATAATCTAATATTCTCTTTCTTCCCACAGAAGACATTGGCCATAATATTGATTATTACCATTCCTATATGGCTAGCAAAATGTTGGGTACCTGATTAAAGATCTGGCAGAGCTGGAATAAAGTCTTTAGCCTTCAGTAAGAGTTTCAGATTTATGCAAGGGAATCTTAACGCATGTTCACAGGCATGGAAAAGTAAAGCCAATGTGTCCATGATAATACATGTATATGCAATTTGTTTCAGGTTTAAGACAACATAATACTGTTCAACTGTCTCCATTTGGCAGAGACAGCCCCAGTTAATTTTCTATTGTCTCACTTTTTCAGATGCTTTGAAAAATGCACCAGTTTCTTTCCCCTCCTCCTACTTTCCTGCTTTCTTCTCACCTTACAACAATTAGTGCAAACAAAATGCAAAAGTAATTCACATTCAATTAACCCAGCCGAGAGGAGAAGTGAAATTTCACCCTTTCCACTAGACTCAGTCAAAAACAAACTGCTGCAGTTTCTCCTAGCTTGTCTGTTCTTCATCATTTATAACTTTTGCCATCCTGACCACACTCTGATGTTGCGATTGCCACATGTATCCCAGTTTTCATCTGTGAAATGTAGCAGGATATTACTATGCATAATTAGGTTCTTCTTCAGCTTCTTCTTCCCTAATATAAATTCTTGCATTTTCTCTTCTGAGCATGCAAGAACTCTCTATTTGCTCATTTTCACAGTTAGACCAGAAGTTCTCTGCTCACTTAGTCAACTAATTGTGGTATACTTTTTCCCCTTGCAAAAACAGAACTCACAAGCCACGAGTTAAGCAGTTTCAGACAACCTCTGTAACAGTCACTACCCATGAGTAAGCATGACTTAACTTAATAGGATTCACTTTTGAATCAGCACGTAAAGACTGCACTGTTGTTATTTTTTTATACACTTGTTGAAAAAAAAATCTATCAAACCTGTAATGCAAAGAGGGCTATAATGCTAAGTTGTTCTGTAAATGAATTATATGCAACTTCAGTAGTTCTCTAGTTTCAATTAAGCATCTGAAAATTTTCAGTTTGTCTATTGTATGTTTAAGATAAAAGTTAAACGATGTGCAGTACAAATGTAAGTGTTGAATCCATGACAGCAAAAGATACTCATTCAAAATATCTATGTTGTACAGAGAATTATTTTTACCTTTCTAAGCCTTTTCCACAATAGCTGAATCATAAATATGTCAGTCAAAGAGTAAATTGTATCAGTAGAAAGAGAAAAGAATAGGATTTTATTTCATACTAAGCCATTGTCAAACCAAAATAACAGTTGAAATATGTTGTTGGAAACATATATATTGAAATTTTAGAAGTTTCAGAATATCCTGATTGCCAAAACTGCATCAGTAACTCAGGAATGAAGTCTCCACCTTAATTACATTTTAATAATAATTGATTTCATACAATTTCCTTAAAAATGCACAAATCAGTTAACAGAGGAACCCACATGAGCATTTTCCAAATTAGCAAATCATTAACTCAGTCGTACTGTTTCTATAGACAAATAATTACTGATTAAAGAGCCTAGGAATCTGAGACTAACAGTTAAATTTACAAATCTGACACATGCTTTCATGAATATTACAGTGAAGGAAATATCAAGTGTAAAGAAAAATAATTAAGTTAATTCCAATTTAAACAGTAGATTTTAATGTAGCAGGCCAAGTTTCACATAGGATTTAACAGCTAATGCTAAATTTCTCAGAATTAATGAGAAGGCTCTGGTTTAGTGTCCTACGGTGTGAGGCAGGGCATTAATATAGGTATAGCTAATCTAATTATGCACATTCCTAAATAAAAGTAATATTTTTGAGAGGAACATGAAACATACAAAATTACTAAATAGGCTAAATAGGCTGATACCTATTTAGTAATCCATAAGTAAATCTATTGCAGAATTATAATGCAGAAGTTTTGACTGTACTGGGTGAAAAGCACTGCACCGGCAACAATTACAATTAGCTTGGGGTAAACTCTTTCCGTGCTGTACTAGTAGTGACTTCTTGCATAACTAATTAAAGGATCTGATTCAAAAGGACCTAAATGATCACTGTCTCCTAACAGGCCAGTCCTAAATCTCAAATTGTGCGACACTGCAGCACAATCTAACCATCAGATTTAGGTTACAGTGATGCAATTCGGGTATTGCAAAGCGACAACTCAGCAGAAACATTTGGAACCTGGGTGTAAGATTTATTTTAAACAGAAAAGTTATTTTACACACACATACTTCCAATTACGGCACAGCAAAAACTGTGAATACATATCCAGTGATTTTAAGGCAACCTTGCATTTAAAACAGCTCTTCAGAAGAGGATTCTATTCACTTGAGCATTAGTAGGCATCTTCCAATTACAAACAGGACTGACTTCTTCCAGAAGGAATAAGCTTTGGCTGCTTTTTCAGTTTAAATTAATCATGACACAAACCCAGAAATGAAAATGTCTCTTAAGAATAATTCTAACTACAAACTGCACCAATGAATAACAGTGCACAATCCTAATTAAATGCAACTGTGCAGCTGCAAAAATAGGTTAAATCTGTCCAAACCTATGAGATGGCTTTTAAAGGCTGGTTTGTTAGGGAGTGTTTTCTTAAGGAAGGCTGGGTCCTCGGTCTTAATCAGCCAATAAATTATTTCCTGCAATTACATTAAATAGAAAATTATCTTCAAATTGGGAATGTTAATTGAAAATCAAAATTCAGAGTGAAGTTTAGAAATTACATGCTGAATATAATTAGTCTGGAAAGACTTCACCTCAATTTCATAAACAGGCTTTGGGTAATTCCTCAAGTGACCATTATGAAAAAAAAAAGAAAGCTATCCAGTTAAGAATGTTGTACAGTAGAAACACCTTTTCTTTCTCTTTAAATATATACCATTGCATATTAGTTGACAAGCAGACCTCAGAGCTGACAGAGATGAATCAGTGAACAAGACTTAAGTGCCAATAGATAGATAGGCCTTACACAATACAGTATCCATTAGGTTATACTGAATAACAGTGAAATAGTAGAAAAATAAAGTTTTGTTATGATTGAAGAATGTAGCTACAAAGTAAGTATACTTGTACAAATATATTTACATACCCACTCTCTTAACACAGACATGAAGGTGAAAACACCTGGATCCTCAAAATTCTATTGGTGCGCAATTCCTTGCAAGTAGTAGAATAAAGTATCTTATAATAACAACTGTTGCTGAAGCCAGTCCAAAGACTAGTTGTTACTTGCAGTGAGTGATGGGCTGCAACATCTGAATTCTGAGTGGGCAGAGTGGCAGTTGCATTTCTGTACCCCTCCCCATGTGGTTCTCTATGCTAAACAACTATTGCCAGTTAAATGGACACTAAGGAAAACAATTCTTTTTGCTTTTCAAAGACAGGTATCAACAACACAGCTATAATTATTATGAGGGGTTAAACATGCTAAAACATCACAAACCCTTACTACTACTTACTTCTGCAATGAACAACTCAACCCAATCATGTAGGGACGGAGGTGCAGGGGGTGAGGTTCGCCCCAGGAAGCAATGTTTTTGGGGTGTCCTGGCCTGTAGTCACACCCCTGTGTGCCCTGGCCACACCTCCACACACTGCAACCACGTCCCCATGCTCCACAGCCACACCCCACGTGCTGTAGCCCCACCTCCTTCCCGCCCCTCTCCACATACACCAAGCTCTGCCACTGACTCAATCCCAGAACAGCAAGACCAGGCTTTGGGACTGCTGAAATTTAAGACCTGCTAAAAATTATTTGCCCCCCATGATTGAAATCTACAGAGGACACTCATGCCTACCTTGAAGAATGAATTCATTTTTCACTGTTCTCCTGAGATATTTTCACACCTGAGGCAGAAAGTCAAAGTGACATGACCACACTACCCTGGTCTAAACAGGAGCTGCTTCCTCTCAACTATCTGTTTTAAAGGCACACAAAGCTAAAACTTAAGAAACTAGAAACTGGCATCCTATCCAGTGGTTACTACTCTAGACAAATTTTCTATGCTATTGTTGTTTACAAAGTCCAACTGATCTACTGGATTCACCGGTGTAGTGAACACAACACCCTGTTTTCAGTGGGGTTTACTCTCAGTTAAGTATGTGTAGAGAACTGAGGCTGCAATCTGAGGCAGGGTTCTGAGATGAGAGGTTGCATGACTCTTACCATCTGTGCCAGAAATCATTCTCTAGCTGCTTGTACCCTCACAAGTGAAAACATATGGACGCTCATTTTTCTTCCCCAGTAGAGGTAAAGGTGCTTTGGGAAGTGGTCCTTCCATCAGGAATGTGGCATAAAGGAAAGCCAGTAGGAAACTGCTTTCCTCCCATGCAGTTCTTTCTCCTCATTCAAAATGTGGTGGTTGCATTGGAAGAGGAAGAGGAGGGAGAAAGAAGAAGAAGGAGGAGGAGGAGGAGAAGAGGAGGGGGAGGGGGGAGGAAATCACAGCACAGAATATCCACGTTCTGAACATCAACATTCAAAAACTGAATATTAACATTCAAAAACAGCTGTGAATCTGAATTACTTATTAAATCTTGTAAACAGAGTTAGAAGCATCTTTACCAGGGGCGGGGAACCAATGGCTCTTCCAGAAGTTCCCTCACTATTGAAAATGCTGGCTGAGGTTCTGCGATTTGAGGCACCAAATGTCTGGAGGGCACAGATTCCTCCTCTCTAGCCCACAAAACTCCACGGTATTTCCTGGCTTTCTCCAAAGTATTCTTATTTTCATTGACCACCTTCCCTATCACTCTTGTTCTGAAAATGTTTTGACTTTACACCACTTCTTAGTTTACCTAATATTATTTTTGCATGTAGCAAATTTATAATGATAGACCAGTTCTCTAACAGACTTTTTTTTCAAAAACATTTTTTCTTTTCTTTTTTTTCCTTTTTTTTTTAGAAAAGAATCTCTTGCCACTTATAACCCCTGAAAACAGGGATTTATAATGGAAGTGCTGACACAACCCTAACTAAAGAGACGCAAATGGTGCTGCTATAATACACAAAATCAAGTTCTATTATTCTAAACTCTTCTCACTTGTGGGGTTTTTCTTTACTGTGCTCCCAGCCAAACTGCTGAAGCATGAAAAATTTAAATGCAATCAAATGGATCCAATTCCACTTTCCTAGAACAAGTGTCTGCAGTGGTACAGTCATAAAAGGAGAGGCATCCAATTTGTTTCACACCCTCTTTTTTTTTTAAAGTCTGTTTATAATACTCTGTAGTAGAGGAATAAGAGGAAATTACAGTCACTATATTAAGGAAGTATTGCAGGGCGTGTGAAGGGAGAAACACACTGTATGACTATCTATTCATTTAAATTAGAAGTCGTTGTGAGAAATTATATCACACCATGTCATCCCAAAATAAAAGCATACCCACTCCTGAAATAATCTGCTCAATTCCTCAATCTGTGTCAATATTGACTGGACACAGAGGGTGGGTAACTGCAGCATCCTTAGCCACCAAAGTGAATGGTGAGGAATGCTGGGAGATTGCGAGGGCTGATTGGAGATGCAATCCAACATCTGGAGGGCTTTGGATTCCCACACCTGCTCTGCACTGAGGTTTGGTGTAGTAAAGAAGGAGGATCATGTATCTCATAGACCCAATGCAAGCTATGTAGTAACCTCCACCCTGAAAAACTGGATTATTTGGTCAAAAAAAGTGTTTGGGGGGAAAAAAGCCTTTGGGGGCACAATTTAGAACCTAAAGGCTTTTTTTCTAGTGGTCCCCAACCCTCAATGGCAAAAAAGCAGCCACAGAAGCAGTCAATAAGTAACTGGAAATAACTTCCATTTGGCAGTAATGTTACTCAATGTTGCTATCCAGAGCAATAGTGTGGCCTACCAGAGTTCTGGTAGAGTGAAAATGGCCTGGCGACCCCCAAAATTTGCCTGAGTTAAACTGGGCATTTAGTGGCTTTACCCATATAGCCTCATTTTAGTGGGTGATGCAAATACAAAACAAAAATTAATCAGAAGAAATCTGTTATCTGTGGAATATTTTGCCAGCCCTCCGGAGAAACCCTCACTCTAGTAAAGATTACTGTCCATTCTCTAAAATCTATGCGCCATAGAAACTTTTCACCTGAAATTAAGACCTTTCACAATGATTCAAAGATCCACTCTCACAATTCCCAGATGTCACCTTGAATTTTCAAAGTCAGGAGGAAAAATGTCTTCATTGTGCTAGTGACAGCTGTGTCTATCTTGGTATGAACACATGGAAACAAAGGACCAAAGCCAAACCCCCCCCCAAAAAAACCATAAATATTAGTAACAGGTGAATGATGTTCTGGTAATAAGAGGACTCTTTTTCTTCCAGTAAGCAATCTCTTGCTTCCTTTGGGAAGGCTGGATTGTAGTAGGCCTCGGGTCTTAGAATCACCATCCTTCTGGGGTTCAGTCTAGAACGTTCTCCCACGAAAAGATTTGTTGGGTCCACGGGCCAGCTGGTAGTTTCCATGTCAGTGGTGCACTAGTACACTCTAGGTTTTCAGACTTTAAAGGAGCTGTCTACGGTCCTTTAAGCTGATCCCCCAAATACCTTCAGCACCCTGGATAGCTCCTTTACACTCTGTGTGAATTAACTGCTTCACTGACATGGAAGCCTCCAGCCACCCTGATCAATTTGCCCCTTGCCCTGAAAAACTATTCTATAAATCCAAGGAAACATTCTAAAACATGACTAAGCATTGATAGACTCTTCTTATATGTCCCCTCATGGATAAATGACTCCAAAGCTTGTGTGTTTCTTTAATTAAAAAAAAATCCAGTTTGCTGCCTGTTCTCATCATTTTCTTCCCACCCAAATCTCTATTCTTAACTTTCTGCATTGCTGTTCCTACTTCTTGCTCCAAGAGTTGCTCCCACTACCCCCCAAAAATGATGCACTCTTGTCCAGAAAGTCTACCTATACTGTGGAATCCTGTGCCTCTTCCAAAACAGTCTGTTTTGCACAGACTGTGGTTATCTGTACCTTGTTGCACCTGAGTGGGTTTACTAAACCCTTGTTCCTGCTTTCTGTTTGAACTTACTCCTACAGTAAAGGCTTCAATTTTTCTCTAAAGCAGTGGTTCCCAAACTTTGATTTTCTAAGTTTTGTTTTACATTTCAAGCCACCAGAAGCCTGAGCCAGCTTGACCAATGGTCAGGGAACAATGTCACTCCAAATGGCTCAGACAGCAGCATCAAATAACATCAGAATAAGTTGATAAAATTCCACAGACTTTAGAGTAAATGGTTGCCACCTCAAAGTGTAGCTGGAGCACTATAATCCTTCCCTCCAAAAAATCTCAACAAAATGAAAAACAGCTTATTAGTAGAAAATCTTATAGCACAGCTCTCTTCTTGTTTTAGTTTTCTGCTAGAAAATGATGAATATGTGTAAGCAATTACTCAAAAATGGGTCTTCTGCACCTGCACACTGAACAGTACAATTCTTTCATTTCTGATTAAAGTGTAGCAATGGTGAGTGGTAACTTCCATGTCAGTATGGTTATGCATCCACTCCTGGCTTTAGTCTGAACTTTACAGGAACTACCAAGATGCTGACCCTTTCCCTTAACAGTATTTAGTACTTTGGATACTCCCTTCAAAGTATCAGACTAAAACACACAGCTACCACTGGTGTAAATACAGGTCAAACATTTTTAACAGAGAGTGAGGCTTCATTTATTGCAATGAATCTGCACTTATTTATTTTTTTCTGGCAAAAGCCATACAAGCTAGCCATAAAAATAATTTGCTATATCCATGGCATATATGAACACCCATATCCAAAGAACATGACTTAATTGGAATGGTAGAAGTGGAATTCTTAATTGTGGTGCCAGATTATTTCAAGCTTTGCTTCTGCCAAATATGTTATGTAGTCATAACTTAGGGGGTGGAAAAGAATAGTTAATTGTTCCAATAATACTGTAATCTACCTGACATTTAAGAACAAACAGTTACTTCCTAAAATTATAATGTATGGTATCCAATTACAAGGGACATACTTAACTGGAACGAGCCTGTGCAGGAGTATCGCCAATATTTGTCTCCTAACACATAATTTCTGAACAGAAAACTAGTATAACAACTTGCTGTTCAACAGCATGTAAAGTAAGGTACTACATGACTCCAGATTGTTCGTCACTGGCACCTCTGTGGTTAGCTGGGTTTCAGTAAAAAATCTCACCGTAAAACACACTGGAACAGCCACAAAGTTCTGTAAAGATGTGGAACCATAAAAACCACCATTAACAACTGTTAATTAAAGGTGTCATTTAATCTCCATGGACACAAGATACATGAAAAAACAGAAGAACAACAGTAGTCAGTACTGCCGTCACTCCAGCAACTCAATCTTTAAAGCAAAGGATTGTTAATTTTATACATATATGGATCACTGTATTTATATGTGGGCAACTGTAATGTTTTACATGTGGGGCTGTCTTTTGAGACAAACTGGAAACTTCAGCTAGTGCAAAATGTGATAGCACTTAAGTTTCAGCCACATTTCATCAGCTCAACCTGTAGATTTCCCATATATGGGGTACAAGAATGTAGGCTAAAGTCATCTCTTTCTGTCTCCTAGACATTCATGGCTTGTCTAAGGATTTTTTTTTTTTTTTTACCAATTCCTAAACTGTTGTGATGTTGGGGAAAGTTCAAAGTAATTCTCACTCAGAACAAGGCTGAGGGGCAGAGGAGATTAAAATATCATTTAGCCAGTGGAAGACATTCCACAGGCCCTAGAGACAGGAGAGGATATGTATGGGCAAGGAAGGAAAGATTTGTGATGGCGGGATTGGAGGAAAAGGATCCACAGGATGAGGAAGTTAAAAAGACAGAGACTCAGAAGATTTTTAAGAGCAGAATGCTGAAGAAAAGTGAGAAAGAAGTGTGATTAGGATAATAAAACTGCTACTGAAATTTGCTGATTTCCCCAGTGAAAATCTCAACTGTCTCCACTGCACTCTGCTGACCAAAGCTTCACGGAAATAGATGGGTTGCAACAGAGGATTCCTTTGAGGACAATGCGGCTTGGCTATTTTAAGTAACATAGCCCTCTATTATTGCTATCAGTAGCATTCACGAGCAGTGTCAATGTTGCTCCAAATATTTGCCTGCTTAAACTTCCTTGTCACATCCCAAGCCAACACTTCAAAACCACAAAACACTTTCTGAAAACAATCTGTACCTCTGGCTATCCCCTCCCCACCCACCCCACCTCCGGGCCACCTGCAGCAGTTCACTTCACCATATTGCGTGGCAGTGTCAGCCCTGAACAATGCATGGAGATGATTATCTAGGTAGGAGGCAGCAGGAGAAGCTAATATATTTCTCATGCACGAGGGGAGAAGGTGAAATTTGCAGACAAGAATCTCAACACTATGAAGAACTAACACCAATGAAACAGTGAGCATACATCTCAGAAGTCCGGAAAGTTAATATTTTCTGTGGTTTATATTTAGCCAATAATATTGCTGTCGCTTTATTTATACAGCTTAAGCCTGTTCTTTGGACTGGAGCTCATATGCCTCGGAATGCTTTGACTCATGAATTGTTTCTCCTGATAATGTTACATCACGTAACTACCTCTGTTTAAATAGTTAGTATTAGCTTCTCTGTGATGTCTGCCTTTAAAGTCATATGACTCTGCCATGTGTTTCTGCATATCTGATTTCTTATGGTCACAAAAATAAAAAAAAATGAAAAGCAGTCTTCACTGAGAGTTTTCTTAGATGGGAACAACCACAAGGACGCTGGCAACAGACACATCAACAGGTTTTTGCTCTGCTTCTACTTGCTGATTTGGCAGCAATTAACAGAACATGAAGTATAACTAAATACTGACTATTAAAAGGAGAAGTCCCAGCTAAATGTTTTTAGTGCTTCTGCATGTTATAAATCACTAGCTGTCTTGACTGAAGGTCTACAGAAGTGGCTTGCATGTTTTAAGTTCTTCAATGTTCTTGGGCAATGGTTTGTTTTAAGCCAGAGCTCACAAAGAAACTTTAACAGATTTATTTTCAAAGCAAAGTAAATGGAATCTTTAAATATTAAAAAAAATACTTTAAATCCATTTTTCTTCTAGGCTGGTAAACACAAGGTGCTGGCATGTGTTTTCCTTCTATGTGATTCTGGGATGGACTGAAAATTGAGTAACAATTACAACCACAGAAAAACAGAAATATCACATAATATCATTTTTCTTCTTAACAAAGCTGTTTTTCCGGTCTATATTGTTTTCTAACCCTGAATCCACCATTTCAGCAGTACCTTTTGTTCCAGATAAGGCAGCAAATTGTCAATTTCAAGTATAAACATTTTATGGTAAAGCACCAAATCTGTACCTTGATCTAAGATGAAACAATGGCCAGAAACTTATTGTTAGTTCCAACTGGAGTAGATCCAACGACTAAATTGAACTGATGACTCACCATTCAACAACTGATTCAGTGGGTCTACTTTAAATTCAGACGACCGTAATCCAGTTGTAAATTGTTAGCTTAATTTAAACCCTACCATGCAAGTCTAAAAAACATTTCCAGCGGCCACTGGATTTCTGATTCAGCAGAAGTTACACAAGCATCAAAGCAGTTAAATATAGGTGCCAAACTACATTGCCAGGAGCATTCAGTTCTGTGAGGTGTCGTTATCTAACACCTTGCTGAATATAAAATTACTTGTTTCTGCAACTGAAGACAATCAAATTGTCACCTTCCATTGTAATAACACACAACTGATAATCAGCAAAGTGCCAATGTAATTACCAGAAAACAACAAAGAGAAAATGTAAATCTGTCTCAAGAATTAACATGAAAAGCTGCTTGTGAAGGTTAGGAGACCTTCTGGAGAACCATGAGAGGTGATGTGACAGGCTGCAGAAGGAAAAGGAAATCAGCAAAGACCATTTTTGTTCCTCTTTCTCCAGCAGCATGTCTCCACCGGACCTTAATGCCTTCCATGAAAGGAGATGTGTTTACATCCAAAGAAGGCCTCTCTGCATCCAACTCTTTATACACTCACGGACTCACTATGATCTTCAGCTGCAGCCAGCAAACCTGCTTGGTAGACTAGTGGCAAAATGAGCCCAGCTACTCTGGAATATAGGGTTGCCAGAACTAAAAACTAGAGATACCTCCTGTCTCTATAATGTCTGTGTTGAAAAAGGAAATTCAGCAGGTTGTTGCTTATAACACAACCAGGTAACAAGCAACATCTACTGAAATTCCTTTTCTACACAGAAATTAAAAGGTCAGGAGGTGTCACCAGTTTACACTGTGGCAACATTTCTGGCACAGTCAAGATTATAGTGAATCTGTCTCATGTTTTAGACTTTATTTCTAGTGCCATCTGCAGTAGGGCTCCATAGCAACTCTTAGTGTAGTTCCACTTAGTTACTCTGCTGTTTTCAAAACACAGTGTTAAAAATATCTTTAAAAGGGTTTAATGGTATCCTGGAATTCAGGAAAAATTGGTGAAATAAGCATCTATGAGCCATCTTCCAAACACAGGAGGCAAAGCAGGCTAAGTTAACAATGCCCACGTTTACTGTGGAATTTGTGACTTGGGCTCAAACATACTTCGGTGAGTAGTAAAAATAGCTCTGTGCCCCACATTTACTGAACCACACAATATGATATCCAGAGCCATTCCTTCCTGGAGAGGCTGAAAACTTTTACAAACTCTGTACCACAAGCACTAGTGAAATACAATTACCATTAAAATTCACATACAGAGCTTTCCTGGCAGTGAGTAATGTCTTTTTCAAGATGCATATCAAGGACAACTTCTTCAGCAGAATAATAAGACAGGAGAACTTCCACAGTAAAATGTTAACTTGTTAATTGGAAAGAAAATTTTGAGCTTTTCTAGCAATCTCACTTCCATTAATAAATGACATACTTCTCAGAGCAAAAAAAGAGATTGTATCTTTGTAGTTGCCCTCAAGACATGCAAATAAAAGGTAATAGGTAAATAGCACACGTAGTATTAAAGCTGTTATAAAAATTATATCACCCTATTCTTGGCCATCAAAAACAACTCACAAATCCTTAAAAATAGTCTCCCATTAAAGTCACTCAGATTAACCCATGAACATTTCTAATGTAGTCTAGTGACGCTTGAGAAATTTGCTCTTTAAGAATTCTGATGTGATTTGGGCTGATCAGTACCACACAAGCTTATAAGTGAACCAAAACTAACACATCATAATGCACCATCATTTGTACTTCCCCAACATTCTAATGCAGCTTTTGGCTATCTATATCTATATACCTATATTTGTATCTATAAAAATAATATGTTTGGAAAGAAAATACATGCAGAAAGGCATTTTTTTTTAAAAAAAAATGTGTTTTAAAAACAGTTATTTTACTGTGAATTTTCTTTTTCTTTTTTTTTTAATTTTTAAAAATCTCACACATTCATATGAAAATGGGATAAAACAGGCATAAGAAAAAGGGCCACAGGGACTTCTGGCCAAGATGTCGGTGCAGCTGGTAGCTTGAACCACTGGTTCAGGACTACCGCTATGAATCTGCAGGGAAAACATCTCCTGAGGACCCTTGGGTCCCCCAAAAAACTCCCCCTTAGCAGGTAGGGAGAGCAGAGCAGCTCACAGGTCCCCGAACGTCCCAGCACTGGCAGAGAGGTAGTGGAGTACCGACGCGAATGGTATGGAGGACGGAGCCAATGCTGGGGATTCGCAACCAGGCAATCTGATTAGCGCCGGTGAGAAACCTCTTTTAAAAGAAAAAGGCTCAAAGAAAGAGAGTATCCAGTTGAAAATGACGAAGTGAGGAGAAGAAAGACCCTAGAATTTGAAAGATTTAAAGACCAATTCTTGCTTGAGAGGGAGGCTTGTCGGAGAGGGCAGTGGAGCGCAGAGGTGCTGTGGTGCTGAACGGACGCGTGACAGTAATGGAGGACACAGTCGGGTTTGGCAATCTTGTTGAGCAGTAGGGTGACTTTTCCCCTTTGGTGGATGGTAACAGAGCTTTCCCCCAATTTCTTACTATTAAATGCCCCTTATAAGACTGAAATACTGATGAGTTAATTGTGGATTTATTTGTGTTTGGCTTTGATATCTTGGACGGATTATGGAAAGGGGAGGAAATGGAAGATAAGGGAGACACTGCAGATGGTGAAGAGCGCAGAGTGACAGAGAATCTGAGATCAAAAGGGGAGGGGAAAATGGCAACGACTGTGTCTCTTTTTTTGGAACTGAACTTTATTTCAGCTACACAGCCGGTTTTCTTTAAAGTGTTATTTGATTATGGATTAGCCTCTGGAAGAGAGGTGAAGAATTGAATTGTCAAGGAACAAAAACAGTAAGAATAAAAGACTGCAAGCAGCATTAACTCTTTTAGTGGTAGAATGTTTAAGTGTATATGATTGAACTTCTTTATATGACTGAACTCTGTGAAATTACTATAAATAACATAAACAATAAGACAAAAATAACTGGTCAGAGACATTTATCAACTTAAGAGACTATAACTTTTGGACCATTGATCTGCCCTGGTTTCAGAGATGGATTAATCTTAGGAAGAGAGGCGAAGAAAATAAGAGGAAATTACTGACCCTGATGGGAATTGGCCTGAAAATAGAGTATAGAAAATGATTATTAGACTGGATAATAACTTAATTGCTAATAATGAATTAATTTCTGTCCCATTGTTTAAAATAAGCTGATGAATTGAAACTACAAAAATTAATTGACTGGTATAGGTTAAGTATAGCGGGAATAGTAATCTCTTTTTTATTGAATTCTTTTATAGGCGATAAATGAAATAGACTGATAGAAATTTAAATTTTTATTGTGTAACTATTAGATTTCATAGTAAATATCAGTATATAAAAATTATAATAATTAGCAGAGTTTAATGAAACAAGTTGACTTAGAATTTTCTTCTTTTATACAATGCTTAGGATTGAATGAAAGTTTTCTTTTCAATAAGATATGAAAATAAGGAATTATAAGTAGGGTTCCTGGACCTTGCGACTATTTTTAGAAGTCAAGGTATGGCAACAGGTCAAAAGAAGACAACACAGACACAAATCCAACCACAAGTGCAGGAAAGAAGAGGATCTATGGGCTCCAAAACAATGGATGTAAACAGGCTCTTGGAAGAATTTCAAAAAATGAGAACAGACATGATGGAAGAATTAAAAGCAACAAGGACAGAAATAAGAAGAACAGAAATGAAACAAGATTTGAAAAAGGAAGTTGAAAATCTGAATCAGAGTTTACAGAAACTTACAGCACATCTAACAAAGACCAAAAAGTCGAAGGTGTCTGGGAAAAAAGTCAAAAATTAGAAAACTAGCTGGAGCATATGAGGAAAGAACAACAAAAAGATAAGGAGACTAGGGCCATTTCCGCACTACAGTGTTAAACTGTTGCTATTCCACTTTCAACACCCTGTGGAATTCTGGGGTTTGTAGTTTACTGAGACCAAAGAGTTCTTTGGCTGAGAATTCTAAGTGCCCTTCCCTAAACTACAAACCCCAGAATTCCATAGGAGGTTGATAGTGGAATAGCAGCACTTTAACACTGTAGTGCGGAAATGGCCTATAATAAGACTGAAAATCCGTCAACAAAGTAGATGTTTGAAATTAAGAGGTCTCCCAGAACAAAAAGAGGAAAATTTACATCAAAGAGTTACAGATATTTTGGCACCATATATAGGTCAAAGAAGAGGGAGATTTGAATTTGAAATATATAAGATCTTTAGAATTGAATCTACAGTGGCAAAATGGAAAGACTTACCTCGAGATATTGTGGTCTATTTTACCAGGGAAAAGAGATTCAGGACTTAATTATGGAGCAAAACTACAAAGAAAAACTAATTGCGGATGAGAATGAAATTAAAATTTTTAAGGATGTACTGCCAAGTGTGATGAGAAGTAGAACAGAGTATACATTATTGACAAGGATTTTGCAATCTCTGGAAATAAGATATAGATGGGAGATACCAGAAGGCCTTTCTTTCCTCTTTGAGGGCAGGAGAATAAAGATAAGCACTGTTCAACAAGCAACAGAATTCCAAGAGAAATACCTGAAAACTAGCTCAAAGACAGTAAGAACTGAAGTCAAAAGAGATCAGACAAAACAGTAGAATCTAAACAGATGGGAACGGCAGATGAATCTAGTCCAATGTCTGAAGAAGAGTTAGAATCAGCAGAGCCAGAAGAGAAAAAGAAAAAAAGGGAAGTAAAGACAGCAAATCAGCAAATTTGAAGATAATTTCATGGAACATATGAGGAATCAACTCACAAATAAAGAGAAGACAGATTTTCCATCATTTAGAAAGATTAAGACCTCAAATTACTGTTTTACAAGAGAGTCATATAAAGAAAAACCAAGAAAAATATCTGTATAATTCTAAATTAGGTCAATGGTTTGCGTCCTCATACTCAAGGAAGAAAAGAGAAGTCGGAATTTACGTAGACAAAGACATTCAAGCTAAGGACATTTTTAAAGATGAAGAAGGCAGAATATTGGGTGTAGAACTTCTGAAGAATGGTAAAAGAATTTTATTGATTGGAGCCTATGCCCCAAATGAAAATAAAGCCAATATTTATAAGAAATTGAGAGAAAAAATATCAATATACGAGTATGAAGACTAGATTCTCATGGGAGATTGGAATGGAGTTCAGGACGTTAAACTAGATAAAACAATCTCCCAAACTAAGAAAGAACAAGTAAAGAAAGGAAAATTGCCAAAAAATCTTCTTTGAGATGTGTGAAAAACTAACTGCTACAGATATTTGGAGGACTACTCACCTAAATGTTAAAGACTTTACCTTTTTTTCTGAAGTACATCAATCTTGGTCTCAAATAGATATGATTTTTATCTCCAAACACTTGTTAGCAGAAGTAAGGAAGATGGAAATACTACCTAAGGTTATCTCTGACCACCATCCAGTGACGCTACGAATGCAAGAAAAGACTAAACAAGTTCAGTGGTGACTGAATGATGGTCTACTCAATGATGAAGAGATAGTGAAAAAAGCAAAAGAGGTTCTAAATCTTTATTTCAAAGAAAATATAAGGGAAGAAATGAAGATGAAAACGCTCTGGAATGCATCAAAAGCAGTAATGAGAGGCTTTTTTATACAGCAGTGACAAATTCAAAACAGAAAAAGGCAAGAGAAATATCAAGTTTTACTGATTAAACTTCAAGAGAAAGAAAAAGAAACTAAGGCAAACTCACTACAAAAATCATTGCAACAGGAGATCAAGAAAATACGAAAGAAATGGTGATAATTACAACTGAAGAGATAGAGAAAAAGATGAAACAGATGAAACTGATTCAATTTGAACAAGCAAATAAAATTGGGAAATGGTTAGCATATAAACTCAAGAAAAGGAAGGAAAGAAACATAATTGCAGAATTGAATCATGGCAAGAAGCTGATTACTCAACTTGAAAAAATAAAACAAAAATTTGAAGAATACTTTAGTAAACTATTTTATGATACAAAATCCCCTCATCAGTATGGGAAAAATTTGTCTGAATTATTTAAAAAAATAAATAGTCCCAAAATATCGGTGGAAGCACAGAATCAGTTGAACAAATCAATAACACTTTCTGAAATTGAAGAGTCAATAAAAGATCTGAAAGTTGATAAGGCACCAGGATCAGATGGTTTTACAGTATTATACTATAAGAGATTTATAAAAGAACTGATCCAACCAATTTATGCAACTTTGAAAGAAATAAAATAACATCGCAAATTAAAATCTTGGGGAGAGTCAAACATTGTATTGATACCAAAAGAGAGGAAAAATAAAAGAGAAGTTAAAAATTATCGACCAATTTCCTTGCTAAATATAGACTATAAATTTTTTGCGGCAGTGCTGGCAAAACAGCTGAGAGAGATATTACAGGACAAGGTTCAAGAAGGTCAAACAGGCTTTCTCCCTGGTAGACACATGATAAGCAATGCAAGAACAATTTTATATGTAATTGAGTATTATAATAAAAATCCAGGGAAGAAAGCAACACTTATCTTTTTAGATACAGAAAAGGCATTTGACAATATTTCCTGGGCTTTTATACATTGGATACTGAGAGAATATGAATTGGGAGAAGACTTTTGTAAATAGATTGAGATGATCTACCAAGAACAATCTGCAAGGCTAATAATTAATGAAGATATCTCGTCAAGCTTCATCATAAATAAAGGGGTAGGACAGCAGTGTCCGTTATCACCATTAATATTTATTGCAGTTTTGCAAGTATTGTTAAATACAATAAATGGGGACCCACAGATAAGAGGTTTGAAAATTTAAAAAAAGGAATTGAAACTAAGGTCCTTTGTAGACGATGTTACTATATTTCTGGAGGATCCACAAGAAATAGTTCAAAAGTTGTTTGAAGTCTTGTAGAGATATGGACAAGTGGCAGGATACAAGATAAATAAGCAAAAGACAATGATAATGATATTGAATATGACAAAAAAAGAGCAAGCTGACCTGGAGAGAAGGTCAGGATGCCAACTAACTAAGAAAACAAAATACTTGGGAATTTGTCATCACGAATAAGAACCAAGAACTATTTGCCAACAACTGTTTGAAGTTATGAAAAATGATTAGAAATTATATCAAAAAAATGGAACAAATCAAACCTATCTCTTCTGGGAAGAATAAATGCATTTAAAGTGACTTTATTACCTAAACTTATGCTTTTCTTTCAGAATTTACTGATAAGAGGAAGTGACAAAGTATTTAAAGAATAGGAAAAGGATCTTCAAAAATTTATCTGGCAAGGGAAAAAACCAAGAATGAGATTTAAAAGACTACAGGATGCAAAAGAGAGAGGAGGATTTGATCTACCATCACTTAAAATATATTATTATGCTTGCTGTTTAGATTGGATTAAAGATTGGATCCAATTAAAGAAAACACCAATAAAAGATTTGGAGGAAATAGAAAACAGATTTGGATGGCATGGATATTTATGCTATGATAAATTAGTGGTGAATAAAGAGTTCAATAATCATTGCATCCAGAAGACATTGTTAAAAATTTGGTTACAAATTAAGAGAAAATATTACACAAAACTCCCAACTTGGACCTCACCTCAAGAAGCCTTTACAATTGCTCCAACAAAACAAGGAAACTTATTAACATATCAAGATATATTGACATGGGAGGAGGATAAACCTAAAATGCGATATGTAGAAAATTTGAAGGCTGATGGCCATGAACTAAACTGGTTCCCATGGCAACAACTCAAAGAAAGATTTAAAATGGATCAAAAATTGTATGGATTTGAAAGAAAAGAGAATGAATTAGATTCATTGTTGAAGGGAGATAAAGAACAGAATTTCTAAACTTTACGTATTATTGTTGAAGAGAGAAATGGAACCGGACATTATTAAAGATACAACGGTTAGATGGGCCCAGAATGTGGGACACTCAACTGAATTAGCAGCATGGGAGAAACCATGGAAAGTTGATATAAAATTTACACCAAATTTAAACCTAAGAGAAAATTTTTATAAGATGCTTCATAGATGGTATATGACCCCAGAAAGATTACAGAAAATAACTCAAGAACAGAAATGTAAAATACTGGAAATGTGATGAAAAAGTTGGGTCCTTTTTTCATATGTGGTGGACTTGTAAGAAGGCAAAACATTTCTGGAAGGGGATACATGATGAAATTCAAAAAAATTGTAAACTGAACTTTGAAATGATACCAGAATTCTATCTTTTAAATATGCTAGGTCAGCAAAGGGAGATAAGATGTCATCAGAAGATAATACTATATTTGATAACAGCAGCGAGGCTGACATACACGCAATATTGGAAAGAAAAGAAAAACATTGATTTAGAAGAATGGAAATTAAAGGTTCTAGATATGGTAGAGACAGAAAAACTAGCCCATTCTTTGAAAAACAAGTCTATCCAGAACTTTGAAAGGGAATGGAAAGGAGTTGTAGATTGGTTAAAAAATATAAATGTATAAGAAATTTAAGAAAGAAATTGCTGGGGGTTTTTTCTCTCTTAGCTAATGGAAACAAAGTAGAGAACACAAATATCGAAGTGGGGGGGAGTGGGATATATCTACAATGGTGTATTTTTATGAATGTATAGTTTAATAAAAATTTATTTAAAAAAAAAAGAAAGAAAAAGGGCCACAGGCTAGAAAAAGAGCTTGAGAAAGCTCCTCTTTTGACTACAGCTCCCAGAATTCCCCAGTCAGCATGGCCAAGCTCTGAACTAGAAGGAGTAATCTGTTGCTACAATGGTCCAATACTGCCAACATTACTTACTGGTGATAGGCTGACAGTTATATCGTAATTAATATAAACAAGATCTTTTAAAAGATATCTCCAAATGGATGCACTTAATATAAACATACTTGGGTAGGTTTCTATCATTAATTAAGCACATGAAAGCATGCCATGCACCAGCA
>CAOLHI010004784.1:0-100700 GCA_948474755.1 Ctenosaura bakeri | reverse complement strand
TGTTGTAGTGCTATTTTTCCACTTTCAACATCCTGTGGAATCCTGGGATTTGCAGTTTAGGGAGAGGCATTTAGAATTCTCAGCAAGAGAGCTCTTTGGCCTCAGTAAACTACCAGAATTCCACAGGAAGTTGAAAGTGGAATAATACCACTATAACAGTGTAGTGCGGAAAGGCACATAGACTACAGCATAGTTAAAGAGGGCGGTTGGCTACAAAAGCCTCCCCCTTGCCTCATATTAAATAATATCATGGGACATTTCTGCCAAGTCAGTTTCTCTGTTTTTGTGCAAGTTAGGGTGAGTAAATTGTGACAGTAGCTAAAAAGAAATGTATAATGGCATAAGCCTTAGATCTGTCTCAAAATCTGCTGCATAAAGATATTGCAGCTATTCTAGACCTACATCAAATTGTTAATCCTAGTTAGATTAGACATGCTAAATCAACATGTGATTTATCAAAGTTCAGTGTCTCTGCTATGTTTGGGACTAGCAATTGGATTTAGGCCTCCTGCATTTCTGCTGACATCAAACACTCCATATGGCATGAGTATCGAGACTGGACATGGTCATTTTAGGAGTCCACGAATTGTGCAAGAAATGTACCTAATCTTTTTGGGCAACAGAGTGTAATTTCTAGCAAAAGTCCCTGTGACTTTCATGCGACTATGTTCAATCAGTTAAAAAAAAGAGAGAGAGAAGAAAAAAGGAAACAGAATATGGTTAATATCTCACATGAACATCATATGGCAAGACAAAGATACACGGAAGCAAAAGTGGGGTTAAGCAGAATACCAACATAAATCGCTTCCATTATTTTTGAATTAATATTGAGCAGACTCTTTGAGAAAATTTGAATTTCTTCCAACATTCATCCACAGGAAGATACAGATGAAGAAAATAAAATTAGAGCTATACACAAGAGTGTTTGATTAAGCTGCCAAGATTTAAAAAAAAAAAAAAAAGGTCTTGTAAAACTACTCAGAGAGGTTGGGGGTGGGAAGCTATGGAAAACAAAATCTTTGCAGATTATTATCGCATGACATGTTCTACTTCAGTTCAGTATAGCACAAATACATTTAGTGCTATGCTGAAGTATTACATGAAGCATAAATTTAAGTAAGGTACTTTAGTCTGCAAAATGTATTTTGCCAACTGATTTTTAGCTGATTTGTGACATTTAGTGGTTACTGACAAAAAAAAACAAAAAACAGTTTTGAGTCAATCACAACACACAACACTTCATCCCTTCAATTCAGAGCCAAGTGATCTTTTTACAAGGTCAATTTCCCTCAGAAGAAGAGCAAGCAAGCAGTAGAATTGCATGATGTCTTTGCAACAAATTTCGAAGGGGTAGTTGTGAAAGGGTAAAACTGGATATTACCAGATTTATGCTTTTCCTGTAACTAACTTGTTTTCCCTCTGATAACTGGGTTTCCTCAGAAATACATGGTTTAGGAATCAGTTTGCAAATTAAAGCCATGTTTACCTTCAAATGACCAAGCACAAAACACAGCACGCTAAATCTAAGGCCCTTTTTGCACGGCATTTCCGAAGCGAAAGGGCCCCTTGAGCATCATGTAAATGTGAGGAGCAGTCCACACGATGCACTTACATTTACGCAATGCTCAAGGGCTTAATGCAGACCGCGCACGCATTTTTTCATTTTTGGTTTAAAGCCGAAAATGCTGCACAGTTGCACATTGCTCTGGGGCCCCACGCACACTTACCTAGTGTGCAGAGCCTCGGGAGCCGGGCCAGTCATGCTTCCTGTGCAGTGCAGGCTGGGAAAGGTCCAAGGCTGCACTGCAGAAGGAAGAGGCAGGGCACTCGCACGACCAGGAAGCAGCTGCAATGATGAAACAGCAGGGATGTGAGAGCCTTCCTCCTCAGGCTTCTCGCGCTAGCCCCGCACCCCAGCTCCATGAAAGGGTAAGGTGCGAAAAGGGTCTAAGACACACAATTGAGGACAGCCATGTATTGTAACAGATAGATGTCTTTTGATGGAGCACCTCTTCTTAATGTCTACTACATGTATCATCTGCTTTGGTCCTTATGCTTTTGCAGCAAAACAAAAAATAGCAGCAAAAAGAATACAAGCACTCCTGGGCTGAAGTCTAAATAAATCCTGACAAGGAAACCCCATGACAGGGTTTCTAGACGTCAGAGTTGTTAGCAACTATACACCCCACACTTTGATATGGTCTAATTGGCAAATATTAATCGTCATGAAATTAAGTTATATGCACTCACGGCTGAAAGGCCCTGTGGAGAAGGGATGCTGGCTGGGAAGATGTGCAAAGATAGGTCAGAGCTGACCTCATCATGTCCAGGTTATAAATTCATTGTGGCTTAGCTGGGAAAGCCTGACTTAATTGCTCTAAGCTAATTGTCTCAACTGTCTAATCTCAGAAAACATTCAAAGAAAACTGCACAGGTGCAGCAGGCAGGCACTCCTGCTGTATGCATTTCCTACTGAAGCCTTCCCCGGTCACCTTACCCAACCAAGATATTGAAACAATCAGTCCATTCCAGACTCTTTTTGTTTACTCTGCATTTTGACCAGTTACTTTCACCAGTTGCTGAATGTCACTCTGCCTTTGAAAATAATGGTTTTTAATAAACCAGTCACTTCAAAGAAGGGAATCAACTGCTCATTGCTTAACAACATTCCTTTAAAAGGAAGAGTTTTACCACTTTGGCGACTTACTAGAGAATGGTTAAGATGACTCTCTCTCAGGAAGGAGTTCCAGGGTGTGGCATTGTGTGTGAGTGTAAAATATGGCTGTGTGTATGTGTGTGTGCCTGTGACAGCCAAAGAGGAGGAGGAATGGACCAAAGCTTGGACATATTAGTACTGATGCTAATAAGTTAATTATAAATTGTCAACGAAAATTGATCCATTATTTCTGTGTTATTAAAGTTTTAGTTTTAAAACAAATCCATTAGCTCGTTAAAAATAGCCCAAGGTAGTCCAAAATTCTCCAAATTACCTTGAAAACCAATGAATTAAATTAATGCAAAATGAGGAATCATTTCTTTTGAAAGAAGTTAACATGGATGGGGATTAACCATTAAAGCACCACACCCTATCTACTCTGTGCCCTCCTCCGTGACCTACCTTTGGTGGCAATCTACTGTGTGAGGATGTCAGAAGGATCTTCTCTGGTTTCATGATTTAACTGTGGGGTGCCCTCTTCTTTTGCAACCTGACTCGTGCTGATATTCACCTCTTTCCAGTGCCAAGTCAAAACAGGATTTTTAAACAAAGTCTTTCTAGTCTAAAGATTAGGCCAAAATCTATGCGGGTTTTAAATTGTCAATTTCTTTTTGCTTTTATTTATCTAATATGTTGGTGGACATTTAACACTATTCCTTGTTTTGAATTTTTCTTTCTAAATTGTTTTAATTTTAATGGCCTGAGAACATGTGATATAGGGAGAGGTATAAATAAATTAAATAAATAAAAACATGAAATTTTAAATTGTGGAAAAATTTAATAATAAGTGTTAATCTTAGCAAACTATTTCCAAGTTTTATGATATATGATTATTATGATATAATCTTTTATGGTGTAAACTTTACTATATCAGATGCATAAAATATTATCCACAGCTCTTTCTCTCCTATCTGTGTGCCTGTCTAATGTCTTATAATGTCTTAATCCTCTGATGTACTGTAGTCAACTTTATCCATAGAAGATTATACCACAATAACTATATCAGACTTTAAGGTGCCATATGCTGCATATCTTGCTACAGCAGATTAACCTGTTGAGTTACATTTCTGGCAGAGGGGATTCTTTCAGATCTCACACTGTAGCAAGGAGATGAACTGGATGTCAGAAATCTGATACAGAAAAGAGTGTCACATTTTTGAAGTGACCAGCTGGTGTCAACATCTCAGCCACCCAGTACTTCCTGCTTTTGTGTGAGTTGACATCAGTACCTCAGAGCTGTTTATATCACACAATGAGTAATGGGAAAATATTATAAGCCATCTTTTTTTCTCTATACGTAGAAAATAAAGGCTGTTTTCAAATTACATTTTTAAAAAGAACTTGACTTCACCATGCCGTTGCTCTTCATATTTGCTAAAGTCAATTTTTAAGAGTAATCATGTATTTTGGTAAGAGAAAGCTTAAATTTTAATGGGACTTTAAATCCCTTCTTAAAGGCTTTTTAACAGCTAGCACAAGTGGAGCCTCAGTGCGAGATGTTTGTGGAACAGTCTGAATTTTTCAGGGATAACTATACTTTTGTTCCTTTTAATCACTTTTTTTTTATATTGAAAATCAAAGCAATGATTATCTATCTCTTTCTCTGACTCGTTCTCTATCCCTATTTCCTTTTAAGTAAAATATGAGTTCAAATGAAATCTGGTCCATCAGTAGACACCTACTACTGCTTTGTTCAACATTGTGAAACCCTCACTTTCCGATGTCAATGGTATGGACAGTAGATCATA
Organism: Ctenosaura bakeri; assembly: GCA_948474755.1. Lineage (NCBI taxonomy): Eukaryota > Metazoa > Chordata > Lepidosauria > Squamata > Iguanidae > Ctenosaura > Ctenosaura bakeri. Next base: position 96,236 of record CAOLHI010004784.1, on the reverse strand, counting down.
AAATTAATTAAGATTGGAAATGCCTTTTTTATAGCCCCACCAAATATATTTGCATTCTCTTGAACTCGGGTGATGCCTACAAAAGATTAAAGAGGTGAGATAACTCTATTCAAATGTCATAGATATGATGTCACCAACTTAAAAGACGCTCTGAAATTCATCAGAATATAGGGGTTACTAACAATTGATAAGTTTCTGTGTAGACATTTGGATGCTGTGCTAAGATACTGCTTGTTAAAGTGACATTTGTATTCTCTTGTCCCCTTAACATTTTAATTTTACCAAATAAATATCACACAGTACCAAGAAGATCACATATGTTTAACTGAGAACACTTACAGTAATTATTCCAGTTGCCAACAAAAAGGAACCCATCTGTGTTTCAGCCCTTGATACTAGAACCCAACATCTAATGATTATTAGGAAATCCAGGTTTGACAAAAGGAAGTACTTCTTCTCACTATATATAGTGAAATTTTGTAATACACTGCCAGAAGGTGTGGCAAGGACGATTAACTTAGTAGGCTTTACAAAGAGATCACAAACTCATGAAGAATAAGTTTCCAAATTAGAGTTGCTGGTAAACAACTGTGTTGTTTTCATTTCCTGCATGTGGGTTTCACATAAGCATCTGGTTGGCCTCTTTAAGAAGCAGGAAGCTGGATTAACATTAATCTTATTCTTCTTCCAACATAGTTGCCATCCCAAAATTCTCCAGATTTCAGTTACTTAAGAGGTTCTTCTTGTGTTTTTGTGTTACTGTTTCATTTATCACTTTCAACTACTTAAGAAGTTTCTTTTTATGTTCTTCTCATGTTATTTATATTACTGTTTCCATTCCAAACATAATTAATCCAGATACTTCATCAAGTTCAGTCACTTGAAATGTTTTTTCTTAATTATTTCATTGTGTTGCATTTGTTTGTCAGTTATGTGAAACAATCACATTTGCATCACTGAGAAGGTTCAGGAAGAGTCTTCTTATGTTTCATAGACATCAGAAATATTTTAAAAGTTCAAAAATGTCACCATACTTGGACTCATTAAAAAACATACCTTTTCTTCAAGTTCTCTGATCAAAGAATGCTTCCAGCAGCCAGATATGAAAGCAAAGTAATTCAAATGATAGTTCCAGTAGACAGTGAAGTAGACTTGAGTCAATTGACTCAGAGAGTATATAATACACCCAAGGTCACTGAGTGGGTTTCCACGACCAAGCAGGGAATCAAACCTTGGTCTCCAGGATCATAGTCTAACACTCAAAGCACTACGCCATGAGGGCTGTCATTCAACTTTATCTCAGGCCATTTCCATTTTTATCTTAGTTAGTCTGGACATGTACAATGAATCTATACTGATGCATCCAAATGAAGACAAGACTTCTCTATAACTGTTGTGCTTCTGTTGCCAGACAAAGGCATTTTTCAAAAAAAATATTTATTTATTTATTTATTCATTCATTCATTCATTCATTCAGACAGGCTTTTAGCTAGTTTGACTGGCTGTGTGGCTTGAAAAATCTCAATTGATGAATTGTGCTTATTTTTTAAAACAGGTTGGTTTTTAACTGATGCACTTTTATGCTTTATGATATTTTATCTGTCATGCATTATTGTTGGTTGTTCTTTGTACTGTTTGAAGTGCAACAATTTTGTAGGGTAGACTTTTAATAAAGAAATAAAAGAGTTATTTTAGAAAATGAACAGGTGGTAGCTAGTAAAGCTACTTTATTTAAAACTCAGTATGATCATCTGTGGATAGTAAAAGTGTCTTCCTCATCCAAAGTATTCCTTCAATGTTATGTTCTTCTCTTAATGCCTTTGGTAAAGATGTCTGTTTGAATCATAAAATTGGAAGAGACCACAAGGGCCATCCAGTCCAACCCCCTGCTATGCAGGAACATACATCAAAGTATTCCCAACAGATGGCCATCCAGCCTCTGTTTAAAAAACTCCAAAGATGGAGACTCTACCACACTCTGAGGCAGCATATTCCACTGGTAAACAGCTCTGACCATCAGGAAGTTCTTCCAGAGGTTCAGGTGGAATCTCTTTTCCTGTAGTTTGAATCCATTGCTCCTTGTCCTAGTCTTTGGAGTGGTGGAAAACAAGCCCATTCCCTCTTCGATATGACATCCTTTCAAATATTTAAACATGGGGAATTGTTAACAAAGAGTGATGTTCAGAGGTTGAGGTGAATGCACTAGGTGCAGATACCCAATATGGATGCTATACCTTGTAATAAACTGAAATTAATATCTTATTTTTCTAATATAAGAACTACCATGCGTTCTATTCCTTTTGCTGTCAGCTGTAGTACATCATCATCACCACCTTTATTTATATCCCACACTTTTCCCAATACAGGGACTCAAGGCAGCTTACCAATTAAATGTTATTTACAATTACTACTAGAGGTAGCAACTTTTCTTACTAATGCCAACTTTTGTTGCCCCTACAAGTCTAAGCCTAACACTGCCTGTACTTAGGTTAACAGATATCCTTTATTATAAGGGATGACCCCCTATTTGAGGGTCAGAAAGCTTTTCCTGTCCCCCCTCAAACAGAGGAGCATGTGGTTATGTTAACAGAAACCAGTATTTTCATTTGGTATTTAGGGACAACGGTGACGTGCTAATAATGACTTCCTGATTGTCAATCCTGCATGTCATAAATTTTGACTGTTTCAGAAACCTGGCAACACTATACTCCATCCAAATTACAAATTACAGTTGCTAGGGGTCTTTCAAACAGGCCTCTCTCTATTTTACCTTTTTAACTGGCATTTAGGTTGAAGGAGTTTTCTGCCAGATTCAAAAATGTAACAGCAACCATCTGATGTTTTGATCTGTCTCAATAAAAGTAATTATATACTGCTGTTCCTGGTGGGTTTTATTGTTGCTGCTAGATATGCATGGCTACCTGCAGGAGGCTTCTAGTTTCAAGAAGGAAATTTTAAAGATTGCTGACGTTTAGCAAAAGAAAATGACAAACTCTCCTGTTATGAAATGTGCATGTTATATTTTGCACATGAACTAATTAGAGAAATGTCCAACCCCTCTGCTAGAATATTGTAATTCCTACAAGAAGTTTCTACATGCTAGGTTTTTGTTTAGCTTGGGAAAGTGTTAATTAGAGCCCTTTTGAAGTCAAAGAATATCTTTCAATTTGCCCTGAAGAGATCGCAAAGGTATTTGGAAGGCTGAAAAATATATTTTCCCATAGTCCTGACTGAATTTTAAATATAAATGCCTACCCATTACAATTTTTATGTATGTACTCTGTAAGCAGGAGGCTTATGTTCAAAGACAGAAACCAGACATATTTTTAATGTTTAAAGTCATGCCAGTAATTGTTGTATTAAATACACTAGTTCCATCATAAAGTGGCAAACACCTTTGTAACAGAATTATTCCAATAAAAGTCAGGTTAATTCCAGGGTTTGAGGCTGTTTTTGTTTTTGTTTAACTTGGGAAATAATTAAAACGTCATTATTTCACAGAAGTAGATGTATCAAGTATATACTCACCTCTCTCTCTCTCCCTCTGCCCTCTTTCTAAATCTGTTTATCTATCTAAATTTAGTATCTTCAGGGGTGGCTGGTCATTACATCCATCCAGAGAGATATAGTCCAAAATATGGTCTAAGCTCTCCTTCCTCATACCCCATTCTCACCTCTGATTTCCTTTCCCTTTTCCTCCTCTTCTTCCTTATTTACCTATTTAGCCTGGCCATCTTGCTGCTTCTATTCTTCCCCACTTCACACTCCCTAGCCTGACACCACTGTAAGAATAGGACATCCTATTGGTGACATATACTAGTGTAAATCCAGCTTACCTTGTATAAATTCCCCCATGGTCAGGCCAGGAAGAGGTGTTTACTCCCTTCTCCACACAGTGACCAGCCCACATGGAAAACTCACTTCCCCCCTAATAAGGCCATTTAGTGGCCCAGAGTCTCCAGCTTTGTTACTGCAGTGCAACACATGATAATGACATCATCTTCCAGAACCTCCAGAAGACTCCCAGAAGGTCCTGAAGAATGTTTTCATTGTTGTGTATCTGGTTGTAGGAACATAGATGGATGCTTCTTGGTTGATCCTTGCCCTTTCCAGGGTACTAAATGGCCATGTTGGCAAAGAGATGCTGGAGTAAGTTGAATTATCCCTGCAGAAAGAAGGGGATGAGTTGGAGTTCTGTTTGGTTGAATTTAACATTCTGACAGGTGATGCAGGATTGTGGACAGAACATTATGAACATATGCAGTAGACATGCATGCTTAAAATGTTTCCCTAGTTTGACAAGTTTGTCAGTATTAGCAGTGGTAAAGAACACTCACAAACTTTCTAGTCCTTAAGACGAAAGGGGTTTTTCAACATATTGAAACATCACAACTGAAAAAAAAATGAACCAAGACAATATATTTTGCATGATAGGATTTTTTTTTTTTTTTGGTTAAAAGATTCTATTTGCTCTCCACCAAGAAATTTATACAGAAAGTAGTGTAGGGTTTTTTTTTTTTGTGGGGGGGGACATATACTTTGTGAAAAATCACAAATACCTCAGTTAATGAAGTAAATGTGTTCCTATGGTATTACTTCTTTGTTATTACCTTATTTTTATTTATTTAATTACAACCAGTAATGAAGGTTTATGTAACATAAAAGCTATATTACACAAATAGCAAATCAAAAACGGGGGTGGGGGATGGGATCAGCAACAGCACAAACCAGCATTAAAAGATGTACAACTCAGGGGAACAAAAGAAATACCCAGCAATTTCTGGCCTATAGACATGATCTGCCTAGCCATCTGCTATAATATGATGGTAATTACATTCCTGAGAACACATTTTTTAAAAAGAAACAATTGCTGAGAAAATGTGAGGACCGTGTGAGAAGACTGAAGAAATATGATGGAACACAAAAAAGGATTTTGTTTAAAAATTGTTAAAGAAAGGAGCAACTGAGGAAAGAAGGATACCAAAAAGCATCTGATAAGAGACAAATAAAAGGAATGATGAAAATCCACACCTATTTATCACAGTTCTAAAATGGATGGTCTGGTCTTCAGAAAACTGGTTCCTATGGTCTTTGATTCCTTCAACTCTATTATTCCATGGTTCTACAACATCTTGCCAGCTTGTGTCCTATTTTTACTACAAAGATGGTATAGAACTTAAATAAATACAGTTTGGATAGAGTGTCCAAGCACAGTGAAAAAAATATTCACAGCAAATATTTACACTGTCCTGTGAAGGTGAAGATATTGATTGAGAAAAGATATGTAAGATTTTTACAGTGAATGGCTAGGAGAAAAATGAAAAACAAAATCACTTCTTTCTCTTGAGTGAGTGAAATATTAGAAGAGAGTGGACCTCCAAGAGAGATATAGGAATGCATAGTCTTATTGCTTTGCTGTTCTTTACAACATCTCAGAGATCATAAGTTAATTCATGCATGGCTGTAATCAGAGTGACCAATATTGTACATTAAAGATTGAAGAATACGAGTTCCACAAGCTTTTGGTTCTGCACTTCAAAAGAGCTGGTGGAACAGCAAAAGACTGCAAAAGGATCTTTTGAAACATAACTAAAGACATCAAAATAGCAAATATAGTTCAGTGCAAGCAAATGTTGTACAGAGATCCACACTTGGGCAGAAAATTCCAGTAAGCACATATCTGCTGATGAACCTTAGCTGGGGGTAACTGGCTGGATTGAATCTGGGAGATGTAACCCAAAAAATAACTTACTCAAGCTCTGGGGCATCTGATGAAGTTGACTAGTGAGAAATGTAGGAAAGAACTAAGAGGTTGGGGCTCTCAGAGTGGGCTTGATGAAAACACCCACTCATTTTGTGGTGGCTGTGCGAAAGGAAAATTTCAAGATGGGGATCATTAGAAAAATCATCATAAACCTGTGTCTGAATACCAACACATTTTGAATATTGTGCAGAGTTTGGTTACTCTCTACAAACATGATCTCGAAGAATTGTAAAAGGTACAGAAAAGGACAACTAAGATGATCAAGTAACTAGACTCTAGAGCACTTTCTCTAAGAGGAAAGGTTATACCACTTGGGGCCTTTAGCTTAGAAGAAAGGCAACTAGTGTGTATAAAACTGTGGATGATGTAGAGAACATGGCTGTGGTCCTCATAATACTAGAACCACCTCAAAACTTTTTGGGGCTACGGCCCTCAGAAGAAGGCTTGAAAACAATGCTATAGTCCTCAATGATTTGACTACCAGTCATGAGGTCCTCCAGTACCTCCAGTGTCAGAGGTAATATAGCATAATGCCTGTCAATATCAATTGGATGGAATAGAAACACAAGTGTGTTGTTGCAGTTACATCCTACTTATGGACTTTGCATTGGCATCTAGTTGGCCACTGTAGGAAGCAGGATGCTGGACTGGATAGAACTTTGATATGTTCCATTCAGCACAACTCCATATAGGTTCCTGGTGACATTTGTATTTTTTAAAAAAAAAAAATTAAACGTGGCAGCATTTTCCTCTCCCTGCAAGGAATCTTATCAAACCACTAGAAATCTTGATTTGTAAAACTATTTTTTTTTGCCTGACACACCATCTCAACCATTTTGTTCAATAAGTGTGTATTAAACACTCTTTCAAATCCTGCAGATGGTGATATACTTGTGACTCACAAACAATATGTGAGATTTGCATGAGCAATTATTTCCTTCAAGTGAGTAAAGTAGAGCTCATGCTATTCTTTATGACAGCTGCACAAGAATGATCTCTAGTCCCTCAAAAATGTAATAATCTTATATGAGATGAAGTTTCTATTTTGGAAGGATATGCCTTTAAAAAAAATCAATTAACTCCAGGCTTCCTGAGTGAGCACATTTCCTAAGGATGCAAGAAGATGTTTATTAGGTCAGACTTGTTCCATTTTTACAATTCTGGCAATTCTGCAGGTTTCTCATATATTCCTTTCCCAACAGCAATGTGCCATTAAAAAGCATATAGTATATGATGATGGTGGTGATGATGATAATGAAGAAATGTTCATCTTCTTATCTGTGTTTTTTCCCAGGATTTTTCTAGAAATGCCAGACAGGCTTTTCAATTAAATGACACAACATTTAAACAGCAGAAAGAAGAGCACCAGCAACAACTGCAAAAACTTTTAAAGCAAATTACTAAAACATGGCAACATTGAAGAGAAAGGATTTTGATTTCCCCCAGCTTGACCAATTGATCTAGAATGCCAGCATAATTTAATGAAAAATAGAGGTTAGACTCCAAGATCAAGGTGCCCCCTCACTGACCTATTCTCCATGCCACAGCAGGAGCCAGTGATCTCTCTGAATGACTATTTTCACTAAACACTTTTGGAACAGAGAATATAAGTGATGACACTCTGCATATGCTTAGAGGAGTGCTCACATTTAGGCAGTACCTGGTTATAATCAATTAATTCATCTATCCAGTTGGACACCCTAGTTTTGTTGGATTTTTGCAAAATTAATTCTTGCTTTTGTGAGGGTATTACAGTTTTGAGGTCAAAGAATACAAAACACTTAGGCCATTTCCACCCTACACTGTAATAGTGCTATTATTCCACTTTCAACATCCTATGGGATCCTGGGGTTTGCAGTTTAGGGAGGGATATTTAGAATTCTCAGTCAGAGAGCTCTTTGGCCTCAGTAAACTACTAACTCCACAGGATGTTGAACGTGGAATAAGAGTACTGTAACAGTGTAGTGTGGAAAGACCCTCAGTACAGCTTATGACTAGTGCATAATACAGGGGCCCCTCCACTTTTGTGGTGTTCAGGGCACATAACCATCACAAAAGAGGAAAAACCAGGAATAACTCTCCCTCTGCATTCCTCCTCCCATTCCCTTGCCTTTTTGCCTTGTCACGTGTTTTTCACATGCAGACAAAAGGTAACGGAATGGGAGGAGGTACATGCACAGCTTTCTTCTCCATGCATGGTGCTTCTCCTCCCATTCCCTTGCCTTTTGTCCAGACACAGAGAAGGAAGGTACATGTGACCAAGCAAAAGACAAGAGAATGAGAGGAGGAGAATGGAGGGGGAGGCATGCGTGCACCTCACAAATAATCATATTCACAAAGGTTAGACCTGCAAATGTGGAGGGGGGACTCTAGGTAATTCCAAGGTTAAAAGATTTTAAACCACCAAATAGCAAAAGCAGCGTGCGAGGAGGTGGTCTTCTTTGCCTCTAGATAGTCCTTCTGTGTTCTATACCAGACAGCGGTCCCCTTGTCCCAGGAAACTGAATTTTGAAACTTTTAGCCATGGTAATTTTGCTGGGATGAATGTAGAAATCAGTAAGATGAAGAAGCAGGGAGAGTAAGGAGATGTAATTCTAAGGGAGGGAGAATGTGAAAACAAGCAAAGAGTTCTAGGTGTGGAGGATGATAAACAGAGTTCTTAAAAATTCAGGCAGCTACTTTCTTCTCTACTAAGCTCAAAAGAGGTGAGAAAAAGAATCATGGATCCCATGCTCAGTGTCACACTGGTAAAGCTTTTAGTGCAGGCATTTAGCTGAAATTTTAAAGATAATCTAATATAAATGTAATTGTTAATTCGCATTCATCACAAATGGAATTGAATTATATATTTTTAGTGTATACCGGTAATTAAATAAAAACATTACCCCTTTTCTACTAGTTTCCCTATCTCTGTGCATGTTCTTATTTACTACTTTACCTATTTTACAGCTAAACCAGTTTGAGACTTGGCACCAGGTATGAAAAGTGGATGAAATTAACCAATCATAACGAGGGGTGAGGAGACACTATTTAGAAACAAAAATGTTAAACTTAGCCACATTTCCATCAATTTAATTTTTGTTTGAAGTTATTATCATGTACATCAAGGTTTACTTTCATTTTGGATCTTTTCATGCTTGTAGGTCTCATGGCAGGAGAAGGGAAGGGTAACTGAATAAATTTTTTAAAAGTTGTGTGACAGCAGAGTGGTAGACATCACTCTCAGATGTATTTGCATTCTTCTCAGGACTCATGAGTGATCAATACCCAACAAAGGGATAAAAACCAAAGCAGTTTCACAATTACAAAGTAAAATGTGTGAGTTCTGCCACAAAAACAGGATTCTACTAGTTAAAGCAGAATACTTTAAGTATTCTACTGTTTACATGGGTTTAAAACTGAAGTGCTTTACCAATTCCAAAATGCTGGGGAACCCGCAATTCTATTTATATAAGGTTACTCATAGTGAAGGAGTTAAGTCACATGTTTGACCAGTTCATAAATTTAGGGTGAAAGAATTTTCACTGGGGAGGCAGAGATGACAATGGTGAAGGCGGAAGGATTTGGAGAGCCAGCATAGTGTAGTGGTTTAAGCATTTCACTACAGCTCTGGAGACCAAGGTCCAAACCCTCCTTGGGTCATGGAAATGCACTAGGTTCCTGCCTACCCTGCTTAGTTTACAAGCCACCTATGCTGTGATATGTATGTAGTGCATCTGCACTAAGGCTTACTGTGTACATAGCATTCGGATACAGGCAGAAAGTACAGAGAGAATGACAGAAGAGAAAAACTATGGAGAGGACAAATATACTATATAAACAACACAGATTGTAATAAAAGTCAGACTTAATCTAAAAAAGCAAAACAGAATGAAACTTAGGACCAATATTGGATAGAGGGTGGTGGAAAAAACAATAGTGGGAGTGCCACTACATAACAAAACTATTAGAGTAGATGACTCAAGAGTAGATGAGAGGTAAGACCCTTGTATCAGGGTCCCTTTCATACTGTGCAGTTATGGTGCTACAATTCCACTTTAATTGCCAAGGCAACATCCTATGGAAGCCTGGGGTTTATAGTTTGTAGAGGCAGTAGAACTCTCTGTTTGAGAATTCTAAATACCCCTCCTTCAAGAATAAATCTGAGGACTCCACAGAATGGAACTATGGCTGTTAAAGTGGAATCATACCACTACAATTCTATAGTGTTAAAGGGGCCTGGAACCATAGAGCAAAGTCTAGCTCTCCTTCTTTCTCCTCTCTTCCTCCAGTGTTTCCTTTTTATTGCTCTCTTTTATGACATTTTTAAAACGCATGTACGTGAGAATGAGCTGTTTGTCAACTTACAGCAACCCCATGAATTTTGCAGGGTTTTCTTGGGCAAGGAATATTTAGAAGGAGTTTTGCCAGTTCCTTCCACTGAAACATAGGCTACAGCACCTGGTATTCATTGGCAGTCTCCTTGTCTGGTTTTCTTTTATTGTGGTTTGAATCACAGTAAAGGGACTGATCCAGTCCAGTCTTATTTAGATTACTCCAAATCAGCCTAGGTGGTTTGGGTCCAGCCAAATCTGTTTCTCGGCTCTACTATCCACTGACTCTACCATGTAGAAGAACTACAAACTTTTCAGCTAAGATCATGTTAGGCTGGTCCATCTTCCAAAAAAACAAAAAAACAAACCTGGGATGCCTCATCCACTTCAGAGTAAGGTATTCCCCATGGGTCTTGTATTACCAGAGATGTGTGTTAGGGTTACTACCGGTGTCAGAAATACACCTGAGGCTTCTAGGAATCTATTCCATATTTTCTCATGCTAACTTCTCACCTTACCCATTCTTGTTGCTCCCCCTGTCGGTTCTTCCATAAGCAGTGTGTTTTAGTTTGCTACATGTCAGGTCAATCCAGGTAAGATTTGCATGAATTTTGATTACATATAAAGCTGCACCTTTGCTCCAGGTCTGCCACACAGGGTTGACAGGACCAGTATAGATTTTAACAAAGAAATTGAGGCAGAATGGGATCCCATTTATATGGGAGAGATTGGAAAGTGTTTCATTTCAAACTGTTCAAATAAAGGCAATTTTTAGTGAACCCAAGATTAAATACCTTTCCTCACGTTACCTGCTTGCAGAGGTGGGGGGTGCTGTTCACGCAAGCAGCCTCTTGCGCAAGGCACTCGCATCGCTCCTCCATACTCCCGCAGTTGGCTTCCTGGTCATGTGACCATCGCGCTAGTGCCCCATCCCTTCCTTCTGCAGCACAGCCTGGGAGCTGTAGGCTGCGCTGGGGGAGAAAGCATGACTGGCCCGCTCATCTGACACACCACAGGCAGGTAAGTGCGCAAGGGCCCCCGGAGCATTGCACAACCGCGCAGTATTTCCAGCTCCCAGCCAAAAATAATGTGTGTGCATCCCACTTTAAGCTCGTGAGTGTCGTGTGAATGGGAGTGCATCGTATGGACCGACGCTCCCATTCAAGCGATGCTCAAGGGGCCCTCTCGCAACAGAAACTGCATGCGAAACAGGCCTAATGTAGGATGTGGAATGTCAAGGGCATGAATATTGCTTTAAAAAGCCCAAATTTTTTGATTGTTTAGAAAAGATGAAACAAGATATAATCTGCTTGTGAGAAACTTATGTTAGGAAGAGATTCCAAATATCTAGAGTGCCCAAGATTGGGTAAAGAATTTATTGTGGCCTAAACAAAGAAAAAAAGGGGAACATTTGTTTATGTAAACCCTGGCCTATCGCCAGAATTCATGTTTGAAGATCAAGATGGCAGGTATGTGGAGGTTCAAATAGACAACAATAGGACTAAGATTTTGTTGGTAGGAGTTTATACTCCTACTGAACACAAGGCATCTTTCTAAAGACAAATTGTTAGAAACATTTTTGAATTACCTATTGGATAATTGGATGCTGCTTAGGAATTAGAATGGTGTCATCACTCAGCAATGTGATAGCCTCTCAAAGGAACACATCAAGATTAGACCAGACGAAAAAAGTTAGAAATCTGGGCTTAGTGGACACATGGAAATTCAAATATGGTCATGCCACTTATTATACTATTTTCTAGGAAAGACACAAAACATTTTCAAGAATTGATGTATTTTCCATTTCAACAACACTGCTTAAATATATATAAAATGATACATTACTTAGAACATTCTAAGATCAGATCCCTGTAATTTTAGTAATGCAAGGAAAATGATCAAGAGGTTGCTGTAGACTTAACTATTCTTTATGTTGACAAGAAATAATTGCAGAAGAATGCAAGAGAAAAACTGAGTAATTGTTTCAAATATAATATGGACAAGGGTACAGATATTGGAGTACTGTGAAACAATAGCAAAGCATTTATGGAAGAATGTTTAATTCAACAAAATGCTGAAAACAAAAATAAATATCAGGAAAGTTGTAGTAGATTTTAGATGAGATTAAAATGAAAAAGGAAGAGTTGAATAAGTATCCTACTAATAATAATGAGAAACAGGCTTCTCTCTCTCTCTCCCTCCCTCCCTCCCTCCCTCTCCCTCTCTCTCTCTCTTTGAGGCAGAAAAAAGCAGAAAAAGATTGATAATATCCCAATTTGAATTGGGATAATTTTGTTTGGAGAAGATCATGTGTGTAGATAATTTCATTGCTTGGATCAAAGTGGTTTACAAAGACCAAAGGGCATTATTGATTAATAAGGCACTATGTAAATCATGTGATATCTAAAAAGTTATATACCAAGATCACTCACTCTCCCTTCTACTTTTTATTTTAGTGTTGGAAATTTTGAACAGAAGAAATAAGGCATAATGAAAGAAACAGAGGTATAAAAATCTTTAAAAAGAGGAATATGAATTAAAAGCATTAGTAGATTATTTGATGATCTCTTTAGTGATTTGGTGATCCAAATGGATGCATAGAAACATTGTTAGAATAAAAGAATTTTGGAGGATGACAGGATTTAAGATAAATAATCAAAAAATGATGTTGACTAAAGACATGAGAAAGATAGAACAAGAATGATTGGCTGCTAGGCTGGATTTTCAAATAGATAAAAAGTTGAAGTACTTGACAAATAACTTTGAGAAATATGAATTGTATGTTCATGAAAAATAATTATATTAAAACCTGGAATGAGATAAAGAGAAGTTTCCAAAGATGGGAGACAGGTTATCATTACTGGGTAGCATCTGGGTAGAAATAAAAATGAATGTTTTGCCCAGAATGTGATATTTGTTTCAGATTATACCAGTTCTGACAAATGACCTTTTACTGAAACAATGACACAGAAATGTATAGAAATTTGTATTACAAGAAAGAAACTTGGAGTAAAATATAAATTTTTACAAGACTCCAAACATAGAGGTGGACTGGGATTCCCAGACCTGAAATTGTATTTCCTTCTGTGGTGTTTGGTTTGCTTAAAAGACTGGATTTTGTTGTTTTTGGGATTAGTGGGATGAATTAAGGTTTGGATGGCATGGATATTTGTGGTATAATAGAACTACAGTGAATATGATTTTTAATAAAATTATTATTATTATTATTATTATTATTATTATTATTATTATTATTACAGTTATGTAAGACCTCCACTTCAAGATAGAAGATGTGATTTTGATGATTTCAAGAACATGGAGCAAATTGAAGAAGAAATCTTAAGAGGAAAAATTGGAGCTGAATGAATTTCTGTTTGATTTAAAATCTGACATTCAAATCAAAAAGGACTGGATTCAATTGGCACCTTTATTGGAGGAAGAATATCAAGCTGGAATAAGGATCCTTTTGGACCAGACACTAATTAAATAAACAGATCTAGCTGGTCAGTTCGCAGGACTCATAATAAGGGAAAATGTGGATGTTAACTCAGAACCAAGAAGTGTAATAGTGGCTTCAAAAAAGAATAACTCTGAAAAAATTAAAAATAAGGTGAGATTTTTTTATTAATTTAAATGTATCATGAAAGTCTTTGTTGTTCACAGGTTTTGATTTGGAATTTCAGCATGGATTATGTTTTAATTCTATGACATCTAGGATATTGTTTTGACATGATACTGTTGTTAAAGAGAGATGAACTATTGATAAGAATATTCTAATACAGATAAAAAGGAATGGAAGAGGGAGAGAAGATAAAGAAAAAGTAATTGTATGAAGGTAGAAATGATTTTTATTTTTTTAACATTTTATGATTTTTTTTCACTATTATAAGGAAAGAGAGGTAGATGAAAGCTAAGATAGGAATAAGATAGTAATTTATCAATATAGAGAAACTATTATTTAGTAATAGCTACTAATATAGAGGTTAAATAAATATCACTAGTACTGGACATATTGTTGGTTGGAGACTCATATATGTGCATGTTTTAATGTGGTTTGGTTTTGATTTTTGTAGGGATTTTTTTCTTTGTGTTTGCCTTTATGCTGTTGTCTTGTTTTTGTGTTTTATGTTGTTTTATAAAAAAAAAACTTAATATGAAAAGAAAAAAAATAACCATTTTATAATTAAGGGCTTTGCTGAGCATATGAAATCGATATAAATCAAAGCTGTGTCCAAAAATGACTTTGTGGGCATCTTCTCAAGGCACTTTCTATAGGAAAGAAACTATGGCAAAAGAAAAATGACTGACTTATTGATTTCTCAGGGGTGTGGTTTTCAGTGGTTCTCATATAGACAAATATGGGGGGGGGGAAGACTTTGAATTAACTCAAACAAATTTAGAGAAGCAGTTGTGTGCAGATGATGAGCACTTAATTGGAAAGATGTAGAAATTTCTGTTAAAATTAGAAATGGAAGAAGAGGTGGTTAAGGAATGCACAATAAAATGGACACAAAATATAGGGAACAATATAATGATGGAACCGTGAGAGAAAATGTGGTCAGAAGGACTTAAATTCAACAAAATGCTGAAGGACTTAAATTTACATTGTGTTATGATTTAAAGGAGAATTTGTACAAGATGAAGTATTGATGGTATTTGACCCTAGAAAAATTGGCCAAAGTGCATAAAGATATTTCAAATAATATTGGAAATATGAACAACATGTAGGACCTTTTTACCGTATGTGGCGGACATGTTATAAGGTCAAAAAATTCTGGAATCCAGTCCATCTCATGTATTCAAAAAAAGGTATATGCCCAGAAGGTATTGAACAACTACTGAGGAAGAAATATAGCAAGAGTCTGTAACACATGACTATTGCTGCAAGATTGGTTAGTCAAATTACTGGACTTAGCAGAGATGTGCAGATTAACAACATTGATAAGAGACAAAACTGTGTAGACTTTCACAGAAGAGTTTCTTGCAAGATTAAGCAAATAGTGTGTTGATAGTAGGATTTAATAATTAGAGTATTTAGAAAAATAGCAGTAAAATTTTATGAAATGAAATTTGTCTTAGAGAAGTTTTTACTTTATTAATGATCAGGAGTCTGCATTGAGAAGACTGGGAAACATTTTAAAATATTTGTAGTGTAGTAGGAGTATTCTTTTAAATTTCTGTTCACTTTTTTAAAAAGTTTTGATTATTGTCTTTTATGCATGTGCGTGTTGCACTGCTTTGTACTGTATTGTATTTGTATTGTACTTTTGTTTAGGGTTCGTATATAAGTAGCAGTTGTAGTTAATTTTTTGCTCTATTTATTGTTTTGTAGTCATGTGGTTATAAACTTTTAATAAAAATCTTATTTTAAAAAAGAATAAATTAAGAATAGGACCTGTTGCTGTGCTGAATCAACAAGAAAAACATGGCACAACAGGCTGAAACAGAGTTATAAAATTATATCTTTGCCACTTACATTAACCATTTTGACAGGTTATTACATGTTCACACCTTTTGAGTGTTAAAAGTATTTGTAAATGTTTATTGGCTCGAAAAATTGTCCATTGTTTTGAAAGCAGAGAACAGTTAACATCATAAATATCAAACTCTGACATCTACTTCTGAGGGGGCAATTTAACTACAGGGAGAAAAAAAAAACACAAATTATTCTCAATTATGCTGTTAAGGTGGGCACTCCTGTAGTTTACAGCTGTATTAAGTCTATACCCTACAGCATCAGATAGCAACCAGACCCAGACCTGTTTAGCTTCAGAGATGGAAGTACAGTATATGAGTACCCTTCACACTTGCTAGGCTAGATGCTAACAGTGGTTGCTTTATTACTCTTGAAAAAATGCTACATGGCTATTACCAGAGCACTCTTGAGTACTCTGCCTTCATAATGTATGCAAGAAACCAACTCCCACCGGGAATTCCAACTTCATTGCTACAAGTGGGATTGTAACAACAAGACCCCCCCAGGGAAGAGAAACTAAGCCTTCAAAGGGAAGATCCTAAGCACTCTATCTTGCAATCCAAGTACTCTAAGTAGGTCCTAATCTCCAATAACAAGGCCCATGGTTGTAGTACAGAGGTCCAGACAATCCACCTCATGCTAAAATACATGCAGGAGGTAACTGTGGAGCAGGGACTAACCTTGCCCTCTCTCCATTTCTCTGCCATACATGTTCCTCATCAAACACATTTGACAACTTGTACACATGGAACTCTTTGACACAAAGATTTTGATTGGCCTCTTATACCACCACCAGCAGTACTACCACCACCACCACCATTTACCGTAGATGTATGTCTTACCTTCCCACAGTGAGACCAAGGTGACCAATACAGTTTTCCTTATCCTGACATTATGCTTGTTGAAAGAGAGAGATAGAAAAGGCTATGGGGAACTTGCACAAGGACAATCAGTGAGTTTCATGACTCAGTAGGTACTTTAACCTGGACCATTTCCACACTACACTGTTATAGGGTTATTATTCTGCTTTCAACATCCTGTGGAATTCTGACGTTTATAGTTTACTGAGGCCAAATTGCTCTCTGGCTGAGAAGTCTAAATGCCCCTTCCTAAACTGCAAACTCCAGGATTCCATAGGATGTTCAAAGTGGAATAATAGCATTATAGCAGTGTAGTGAGGAAAATCCCCTAGATCCAAACTCAGTTACCCTGCGCTAGCCCTGTAGTGACTTTTTCCACAGCTGCTGAATAAGCAGGAGTTCTTTGATGGGAGCATACTGAAAAGCATGCCCCAAAGCTCCCTTGTTCATGCATGGTAATGAACTCTCTGAGAAAACATACGTTTTGCTGAGCAGACCACTGTTCTGCCCAGCTCAGTACTGTCTATTCCAACATACAAGAAATCTCCAAGGATTCAGACAGAGGTCCTTCCAGTCCTTCCACCTAAGAGCTTTTGTAGAAGAGATGAGTGTCATTGAACCTACAACCTTCTGGTATTAAGTATGTCCTCATTCCAAGTTTCCCTCTCCTTTATAATGCATCTTCACAGTACTGGTCCTCAAAGCCATTTAATCGCTGGGGGAGGGGGAGGTAGAAGGCCCCTGCGCAGGATGCAGCTTCAGTTCAAAAAATCTTACTCTCCTTTGTAAAACATACAAGTAGCTCTTCTTACTAACAATTGTGCACAATCAAATACATAGACTCATGAAGAAGACAGAGGGAAAAAGAAACAATGGCTGCTAGTCAGAGGCCATTTCCACACTACACTGTTATAGTGCCATTATTCCACTTTCAACATTCTGTGGAATTCTGGGGTTTGTAGTTTACTGAGGCCAAAGAGCTCTCTGGCTGAGAATTCTAAAGGCCTCTCCCTAAACTGCAAACCCCAGGACTCCATAGGATAGTGAAAGTGGAATAATAGCACTATAACAGAGTAGTGCAGAAATGGCTGGAGTGATGCAGGAAGAGAGTGGATGTGGTAAAAGAAACAAACAGGAAGTCACCAAAATGCAAAGTAGCAATTAATGAGTTTGGGCATGTCTCTTTAGAAAGTTTTTAGTTAATTTTCTCCCCAATGAAGCTTTGAAATACATGGAATCTTCATTGAAATGAGTAAATATAATATATATACCTAATATTTGTATAATATTCATGAGTCTACAACCATGTTTTGAAAAAGCATTACTTAAATAACAAATAACCAGCACCCTCCCCAGCAACCACACAAAATAATGGAAAATGATCCATTATCTATATCCATTTTTATCATATAGCACATCGTAAAATTAGAAACCTCTTTCAGCTTCCTTTGGTAGTCTTCTCATAAAACATAGAAAAGAAGATGCTGTTCCTAAGTGTGAGGCACTCTTAATTGATTTTACAAAGTAATACATATGTATTCTAATTAAAAGAATAAAGTCATCAAAAGTTTTCTTTTTCTTTTTAAAGAAAAGATAATCCTTTGAAATGAGTCTACACAATTTAATTTGCTGCAAGGTCAGTGCCTGAAGGGAAAATCCCTAGTTTGTATGTTATAAACTTTAATGAAGAATATTTGTATGATTACAGGCAGCCTGATCCTCAAAGTAGTCTCTTGGCCCAGATCTCAGATGAAGCTGTGAAGGTAACTGAGCAAGACTTTCAACAGTATTGATAAGGAGAGGGCATAGGCAGGAAAAGTCGTTTGTACTTTGGCTGTTCTAAATGGAAATCTTTCTGTTTGTTAAGACTTGTCAATTGATTTGACTATACTCGATTTGTTACCTCACCATGCAAGCAAAGTGCCCACTCCCCAGTAAACACTGGAATTTTTCTTCACTTCTTGGCAGACTCTGGTTAGAAGATTCAATTTCACTCAGAAACAAGGGGAAAAAAATGAAGTGAAGAAGGAAAAGAGAAAATGTTTTCCTTTCAGCCTGGAACTATCAACCTTTGTGGTGAAAGTAAAGTCATTCCTTCTGACCTATCTTGGCACCTATCTGCTTGAGGGAACACCAACCAGCCTGGGTTTTGAGATCTGTTGGAGAGGCCCCTCTCTCTGTTCCACCACCTTCACAGATACATTTGGTGGGAACTTGGGAGAGGGCCTTTTCAGTGGCTTCCCCCAGGCTCTGGAACTCCCTTCCCAGAGAGATAAGACTGGCACCCTCCCTGCCAACTTTCTGGACATAACTAAAGATATTCTTATTTTGGCAGGCATTTAGTAAGTGATAATTGTGAAGAAAGGTGCTGGTTATTTTAATTGTAATTGGTTTGTTGTTTATAATATGTATTTTAATTTTGTTTTAGTTACTACTATTGTTTGATATGTATTTTAACTTCTATATGTTATAGCTTTAATTGTGTTTTCTTTTTAAACTATTGTAAGCCGCTTTGGGTCCTTTTGAGGAGAAAATCAGGGTATAAATAAAGATAATCATAACAACAACAACAACCTTTAAAACCTGTAAGAGGAGTCAAAGATCCCTAGATAGGCAGAAAGCTATTTCCTCCACTTTTTTTCTTCTGTTGCTATAGTAGCAGTATCAGCTGGAGAAGTATTAGTAATAGTACTACTGTTAGTAGTTAAAGGTCCAAAAATGTGCTTTTTGAGAGTTGCAGAACCCTAAAGAGGAGAATCCTGAACTGACAAGAATCTTTGCAGCTTGGCATTTATTTTGTGTGGAATTTGGACAATATTCTTCCAGAAATATTATTTTCTGTGCAAAAGTCACATGCAAATTTTGCACAGAAGTCCCCAACTATAGACTTCTAGTGAGGGACTCAACATTTTCTGCACAGAAAATATTTGTACATAGGAAATATATTTCATCACAGACATTCACAGAAATCTATGAAATTAATCCCAAATTGCAAATAATGTTTGAAAAATGTCACATTCTTGAAGACTTTCTCATAGCAGAAAGAAAATTGTTAAAGTTCTTCATTGCTTTCTTTGAAAACAAAATTATTAAAGAATCCCATCCCCATTCAGATCAGACTAAAAATACATTCTCAGCAATACCTGTTAAAGAACATACAACCTAAAGTTCAGCACAACACCAGCAGCTCCCTTATACCATGGTGCAGAGCTGTAGTTCTCAAAGTCTGGTTCTCCAGATGTTCTGGGCAAGAATCCTGGAGAATGTAAGTTCCAAACATCCAGAGGACCAGTGTCTAGAACCACTGATCCAGATCATATTTACTTGGAAACAAAGCAACAGAGACAGGGTAATGGAAATATTCCGCAGCCTTAATCCTATTGGACAAATCTCAACTGGTGTAGACCCATTTTATCAATTGTTGCATGGTCAGTCAACAAGTAGGTAAACCCTATGAATTCAGCAGGTCTGCTCTCATTGGAGCTAACAGCAGGATTTAGGCCCATGTCTTCATAATGGGAATGTTGTATGTGAAGTAGTTGTAAAAACACAAATTGAGAATGTCTTCATCCCAGCCCTCCAAAGGTTTAGTACGATGCAGATCTGGATAGTAATTATGTTATTTATTTCTTATTTAGTGTTTTTTGATACTGTGTGTTTGAAGTTTGAGGGGTTTTTTTCTTTCGTTTTCTTATGTTTTTGTTTTTTCAAGGCTATCATTAAAACTAATGAAGATAAATCTAGCTTTAATTTCAAATTAAAATCAGAATAATGAATTCTTCAATGCTATAACAGGACAACAAGATATATTATTTAGCACAGATTTGCCAGAGACAAGGACACATTTTGCTTGCCAATGAGAATATAATTAATAGGGGAAAAGTCTGTTTTTCTTCATGGTCATGAAATATTTCTGAACAACATAAGCAAAAAACAATTTTGTGTGTGTGTGTGTCTTTCCTCACAGATCAAAGAGTTTTGTTATGTTATTAAAATAAAGCGTTTCTGCATTTGTAAGAACTGGTTATTTTCATCCTTGCTGAATGTGCAGTTTTTTGGTTGTCTATTTGAGTTAGATGATCAGAATGGAGGAGTGAGATCTGAGAAACAGAACATGAATATCTAACAAAGTGACTCTGTCCTGCCCTTTCACAAGAAAAAAAATGAACTTTCCTCTTTAGATAAACATTTGAGAGCCATAGGGTAAATCATCTAAGTATATGTGGAACCCATTAAAAAAAACTGCTGGCAAAATTTTCAAAATAAAGAATTGTACCAGTTAGGATTTAATTCTATGGAGACGGAGAAGGAAGTAGAGGGATTACATGTACTCCTAGCTCAGAGACTCAAGTCCATTTAGAAAGGCCTGCCAGGGTCCTCACCCACAGCCATTTCTCAGCTTTGTTTCCCCTCATCAGAGAGGTGATGGTGGTGGCTACATTTTTTCCTCCACTTCTTTCCCTTATACTTCCCACTCATAAAAAATCCCACCTTTCTAGCAATGGGAGAGAAAAAAGACCAGAGTTGTATATAGGTGTTTTTAAATTGTCTTTACTCAAAATGACAGGAAGGAACATATATTACCACTATCTCATTTGTAGTCATTTTATTGCCCTGTACACACAAAAGGCAAACTTCTAAACTGAAAAGTCCTCTGTACTCATGGAGGCTGCCTGTCCAATTTGGATGCCTAGAAAAATCAGGATTCCAAATTGTGTGGAAAGATTCCATGTTGAGCCAAATACCATGGGGTGGCAGTGGGGAGGTATCCTGCAGTGTAACTTGTAACACAATGACACCATGCTCCTTTGAACTATAAATACAGTGTCATCAGTCATAAAAAAAAGCCTTGCTTTAATTATGTTGTGGGAAAGGAAGTATTTTAGATATTCGTATGTTCCATTTTCCCCAGTGATACTTGGCTCTTGCAAATAGGGAGAAACCATTCTATGTTAGACTCACATCCTCCTAGTTTAACTGCACCAAAACACTTTCTGGGTCTAGACCCAAGCCCTTGGGTTGGGGCCAGGTCAGGAGCACCTGCAGCCTGAGTGTTTTCTGGAATTGCACTAGTACTGCTTCTGATTGACCCCAGCAGTCTGATAAAACTGGAATGGTAGAGACATAGATACAGGTTAACTTGTTGTTAACTGCTGTCAAGTTGATCTCAATTTATGAAGACCCACAATGGATAAGAGATGCCCAAGCTATTCTATCATCAGGTCTTGCAGATCTAGTGATGTGTCTATCCAGCCTTTATCTTTTCTTACTGCCTATAATGCTTACCTGGACTCGTGCAACAAATGTCACTGCAGGGGAAGGCAAGTTTTTGATGGTCTCCATGGAGTGAGAACAAAGTATTTGATTGGCACTAAGTGCCAAATCAAGACACATGATAGGGGCAAAGGAGACAGTGAAGCAGTTCACCCCCTATACCTGTCATTTGGTGCTTGACGTTGATCCACCCTCCCACCCTCAATGCAGTATGGGTTAATCAGGTCACTTTGGGGTTGGATAGGGATTTCCCCCCCTTTTCTGAGGGTTTTTTCCCTATCCCATACTGTATTTGATGGAATTAGGAAAATTGGCTCTGAGTGGTGTTGTTAAGTAGGTTGTCCTTGGCAGATAATGAGGGGTAATAAAAGTTTGCTGATCACCTATTGGCAACCCTTTGGCATAGGGTAGGGCTCTGAAACCACCTCTTTAGGAACCTGCATCTCAAATGGTCAGTGAAGGAGGCTACTACTGAAGTTAACCTGGGAAAAAATTCCCACGTTAGAGCCCTGCAGTTTGAGTGAGAGTCCCTGGGTTATATCTTCCAAGATGCTGGACTGGGGAGCAACCAAAGCAATTTGGATTGCCCCTGCAGCTGAGGTGTTATTGTCAATGAGTATGCTGAGCAGGTTGTCATGTTGTGACCCTCGCATCAGCTGGACCCATGTCATGTTGCCCCCCACCTTGTATTATTCAAGCTAATGCAATTTAAATAAAACAGGTCAAAATAAAGTGACCCTTAGTTTACCCACCTTTGTGTCTGGTCTCTTTATTCCATGGTTAAGCATCAAATGTCCTTTGGCTTGGTCTATAGTGTATACTCATGCCTCTCCTCATCTCCCAGGAACTGCAGCCTGAGCCAGGTTGGTCTGAATATCCAGGAAGATGCATACAAACACTTTTTAAAAAGCAACCTCCATGTGTCTTTGAAGTGGTACAGGCCTAGGCTGAACTGAACAGCTTTAAAAATTAAATACTTATTTTACATTTTTCCTTATTTTTAACACTTGTAGCTTACTTTTCTACTCAAGACAACACACATATCGTTATCCTCTTCCCCTCCCATTGATGCAATTAGTCTCAGTGATAACTTTGACCTTCTCTTCCCCCTGTTAAAAAAAAGAGAAAAAATAAGAATTTAGTTATTCAAAAGTAAACTTTTGCTTTTAAAATGCATGATTTCAGGCAAACTTAAACATGAATTTTTCCACCACAGGTTGTAGTGAAAGGAATGAGACAAATCCAGACAGTTATGAAAACTGTCTTTTGAAGTGTGAGCAAGAAAAGATCTCTGCTGAGATAAGAGGTGGATAGACAGCATATACTATGATTTTTCTGATATGTCATATGACACTTTTAGCTGTATTCCTCCATCAAGCAGTTCAAAACTATGGTTTCTTTTGGAGAAATAAGTTCTCCTTCAGGACATAGCTTTAAGAACTATCTTGATGAGTGAATGCCAGCCATTCAGAATTCACAACTACACTATTGAAAGCCTGTGTTCCATTTCTGCAGTATTATCCTTCCACTGTCAACTAATCTTCTTATAGCTGAGATGGAAATTACAGTTATTTCCTGGCTATCCACTCTGTTCTGATAATTTTTAAATAACTGCATGAGCTGTCAACACAAGTCACAACATTCAACAAAATAATAAGTATAAAGCTATGCAAGGCATGTTAGCAAAAATAATATTTAGGACCATGGTGATTGGTTTTGATTTAATATCTAAGCTTGACTCAATTTTCCATATTTCTTTTGATACAAACGCAAACCACATGCTATCTGGCATCAGTAATACTGTTATAACAACTCTGTTAGTTAAATTCACATTAAGAAATATGACCTAAATATCATCCAATGGTTTTGATCTGAAGTTATCCCCTGAGCTTCACTGCTAAATGGAAATTTCAGACTGTCACATTACCAATCTGATACTCTTTTGCTTAGATGAGGAGGCCCTGCATGGTCTAGGGTGGACTATTTTACCTACAGAATACTTTGGTTCATTTGAGTTAGTTTGTGGTGTTTGGGACTCTTTAGTACCCTTTCTTGAAATGGGCACTGAAGACTATAATACAGCTGATGTGAATGTGTCATCCATATGGCTAGGGTTGCAGAGGCAGCTCTAAGAGAGCTGCTTTTCTTAATGCTATTCACCAAGATCCAGAATCCTTTAAGAGCTAAACTACATGATGTGTTAAATACATAGTGTGTTTATCATCCTCTTTTCTGAACCTGCAAAAGTTGCTTTTTTGACCCATAGTTCTCAGAAGCCTCAGCATTTCTTGCTTCTTGTCCCTCTCTATTATGATACCACAGAATGTTCTCTTGGTACAAGGGACACTCTGGTGTTCTTCATCACTACAGAGAACTGCCAAAGATGTTGCCAAATTTTCATGCCTTCTGATAAATGGAGACAAAAGAAAATAATTAGAATTAAAAAAAGCTACAAGGCTGGGCTGTCCACTTTCTCCTCTACTATTCATAATAATTCTAGAAGTTCTAGCAAGAGACATCTGAATGGACTCAGAAATAAAAGGCATTAAAATCAAACAATATAAATACAAACTCAAGGCCTACGCAGACGACTCAGTTATCTTCTTAGAAGACCCTGCCCAAAGTATAGAAAAATTACTGGACAAAATTCAAAGGTTTGGGCAAGTTGCAGAATTCAGAATCAATAAAGAAAAAAGAAAAATGCTAACAAAAAACATAAAGAAGGAGGAACTAGAGAAACTGCTCAAAGACACTGGATTCAAACAGGAAAAGAAAAGAAAATATCTTGGTATATGGGTCTCAAAACAAAATAATAAATTATTTGAAAATAATTATAAAACAACGTGGACCAAAATCAAAAAACATTTACAAAATTGGAAAAGACTAAATTTATCATTGCTCAGAAGAGTGGCAGCTATAAAAATGAATATCCTACCTAAAATGAATTTCCTCTTCCAAAACCTCCCAGTGATTATCAATGATGCACCCTTTCAAGAATGGCAGAAGGATCTTTCCAAATTTATCTGGGAACAGAAAAAACCTATGTTAAAGATTTTAAAGAATATACTAAATTTGAACAAATTATTATTCAAAGAGAAAATATGCAAGAAAATGAAATATTAAAGGGTATTACAAGTGAAATATATAAAATATTGGCAAAAGAGCAAGAAGAGGATTATCTTAGAAAAATGTGGGAGGAAGAGACATCGCAAAATATAGATATACAAGAATGGAGAAAAATTTGGAAACAACGTCATTTAAAAAAATTATCTATAAGAATAAAAGAGAATTATTATAAAATAGTTTGGAAATGGTATTTGACTCCAGTAAAACTAAACCAGATAGATGAGAAATATTCAAGATTATGCTGGAGAGGATGTCAAGAAATTGGTACATATATGCATATGTGGTGGAACTGTAATAAGATAAGGGAATTTTGGCTAAAGGTTTTTAAAGAGATAAAAGAGATAACAGGAGTTGAGGTACCAGTATGTCCAAATATAGGGTTGTTGTCTATTTATAATAAGGTTGAGTGTACGCAGGTAACGAAGGAATTAATAACAAATTTGTTAATTGCAACGAGGTTAATAATAGCAAAAAAATGGAAAACAAATGAAAAACTTCAAATAGAGGAATGGTATAAAGAAGTGTGGAATATTGCAATCAATGATAAATTAACATGTAGAATTAGATTTATGAAAGGTTTACTAAAAGGGAATGATTTTGAAGAAATTTGGAAAATATTTTTGGAAAAAGCTTTGATAAGAGATGGTAAAGCTACCCTTTCACAAGAAGAATGGCAATTTTGGAAAATGGATTAAATAAAAAGTTGGCTCTGGGGGGTGGGTTTATTCACCTTTTTTTGTGATAATAATGTGGTGTTTTGTTTAAATTGGAGTTGAGTTGTTTAATTTTGTAAAACAAAAACAAACAAAAAACAAAAAACAAAAAATAAAAAAACAAAAATAAAAAATAAGTTAAAATATAATCGGCTTTAGAGATAGTTTAATAAGTTAAGTAAAAAGATTATATTTAGTAATAGCATTAGATTAAATTTAAGGGAAAAATATAGAATTAAGAATGATATTACTATAATAATAATGAGTATAATGAGAATATAGAATAAGCTGAATAAGTTTTTGATTGTAATTATATAAGAAAGAAATAATAATGTAAGTTTGCTTTTAGTTGAAATCTTTTTGTTTTACTAATAGTTGTATCACATGGTGTTTTATTTTTGTGTTTGTGTTATGTTTTTTTCTTTCTGTATAATCAATAAAATAAAAAAAATAAAAAAAAAGAAAGAAAGAAAAAACCTAGACTTCCAGACTTGAAATTATACTATTATGCTAATGGCCTGTCTTGGATATGAGTCTGGACTACATTAGAAGATGACAGACTACTTAAATTGGAAGGCCCAGATATACGTTTCGGTTGGCATGTGTACTTATGGTACAGTAAAGCTAAAATTGATAAAGGATTCCAAAATCATTGCATAAGAAAATTGTTACTAAGGATCTGGACTAAATTTAAGAATAAAATGCATAGAAAAATCCCCCAAGGGATTTCTTCACATGAAGGTTTATACGGAAGATGGAGAGACCTATCAGAAAAATGTATTCAGTATAAAGATATACGAATTATAGACTCATAGAATCATAGACTCATAGAAATGTAGAGTTGGAAGAGACCACACAGGTCATCCAGTCCAACCCCCTGCCATGCAGGAACACCCTCAAATCAATCCCGACAGATGGCCATCAAGCCTCTGCTTAAAAACCTCAAAGGAAGGAGACTTCACTACACTTTTTTGAAGAAAACAACCAAAATTTTCAACTGAAATCAAGAGAAGAATTAGAATCAGTGAGGTTTAAATGTCAATGGTTCTTATACATGGAACTAAAGGAAAGATTTTTAAGATGGACTTGAAATTAGAAGGGTTCAAATCAATGAGAAAAACTTACTTATTTGAGAAAGTGATATTTGAAACCCCACAACATTTAACATCACAACTTTACAAAATTTTAATGGAAAGAGAACTAGAATCTGAACAAATAAAAGACTGCATGATCAGGTGGGCACAAAATATTAGCCACAAACTATACGTAGATCAATGGGAAAAAAGCTGGGCAAATACACAGAAATTTACATCAGTGCAATTACATAAAGAGAACTACTTGAAGATGATGCATAGATGGTATCTTGACCCGGTGAAGCTGAACAAGATATATAAGACAAAAAATAATAACTGTTGGAAATGTAGGAAAGAAAACAGAGCTTTCTATCATATGTGGTGGTCTTGTTCATTAGCTAAAAAGTACTGGAAAATGATTCAGGAAAAAATGTCTGAAATATTGCATAAAAACATTCCATTGATACCTGAATTTTTTCTTCCGAACAAGCTTCATAGATTGGATAGATCAGTAAAACTTAAAAATTGGAGAATAATTATGTACATGACCACTGCAGGTAGAATTACACATGCTAAATTATGGAAAAATGAACAAATCCCACAGATAGAAGATTGGCTGAAAAAGCTTATAGAATTTTAAGATCTAGACAAAATGACTCAGATGTTTAAAGGGAAATTATTAAACAAAAGAGAGGACAGTTGGAATATAATTGATAACTATATAAACAAGAAAAATAAGAAAACAGAAGAGTTATAGTTTACATTATGGCCCTTTTTGCACCTTACCTTGATAGCACGATGAACTAGAGCCCTCACAATATTGCCAATATTGCAAGAGGCCCAGTAGAGAGCTCCTTGCAGTCTGCACACGGTAGGGCATTTGCGAGAGAGCACCAGTCCCCACCTGGTGCCTTGTCTGCATGTTGGCATCCTGGACCACGCCCAGGTCCTGCTCTGTCCCCGCCCCCGCCCCGATTGGTCAGTGGTTTTTCTTTTTTTTATTGTTTCGTCAACTATCGTGCTAACGTTAGCACGATAGATCCTGCCAACAGGCTGTTTCATACTACGCTGGTAACGTGCCAACGTGCTAACGATAGCACCAGCTTTGAAAAAAAAACCACAGTCGGCTGGACTGGGGGCTGCTGTAATCTCGAGTGTGAGTGGCGACGCAGCCCCGGGGTGGCCTCTCGCGGCGATGTATCGTGCAGTGTTCCCTGCTGCGATGGGGGCAGCGGCTGGCCTGCCGCTGGGCGGAGCATCCCCGGGAGCTGCAGTGTGAGTGAAAGGCAGCAGGGACTACCCACACCCCACCCACTCCCGGGTCCTTCCTGGAAGCACACCAGATGACGGCTTCACAGGCCCTCTGGTTGCGCGACCGATGTGTGAAAGGGAGGTTATTTTCACCTTTCAGGCGAAAATAAGAAAATGCGCTATCAGCACCATCCGTGGCTGTGATAGCACCTGGTTCGCCAGAACGTCATGCGGTATGGCGGCTCATGAAGGAGGGAGCGAGCATGCTTAATACATTTTAAAAACGCCATGCAAAAAGGGCCTAAGACTAAAGGTCGAGATCATTCTTTAGATAATATACTGCTTTATTTTTTGTAGAAGAAATGAAATATAGATTGAAACATAAATTGTAAGAAAATCAGAAAGACAATCAATTGTTTAATAAGGCAGACATCATATACGCCACCGTTACTATAAAATAGTATATGACAATAAGATTTCATATAGGTTAGGAAAGTGAGGAAAGATAGAAGTGTCCGATTATAAAGTGAACTGTGGAGACATATGGAAGTAGATAAGAACAGGAACACGAGGATAATATGCTGAACTAACAACAACTCAACTACACTTATAAATATTTATACATATATAGACAAATAGATCGTTAAATCTTCTTGTTTAGTTATATCATACCACTGATTGCTGTGTTTAAGTGTATTCTAATTATCAGATATATGAGTGGAACTATTATTTATATTATATTATACATTATTATACATTATGTATATTTATATTATACATATACATACATACATACATACATACATACATACATACTTACCTTTGGTGGTTTGTCCTACATTTGTTTCTTTTTTGTTTTGGTATTTTATATATTTGAATATTTATCTAATAAAAATTAAATTAAAAAAAAAGAGAGAGATGTTGCCAAATTTTGATGGCAACCATTGTGAAAGCAGATGGGATAATGCCATGCCTCTTTTTCCAATGTACTTCCTGTTATCCACCCGTGGCACATAAAATTGTAGCCTTACAGAACAAAAGATCATGTACGCAAGGTCATATGCAGCTAATACAGTGGAAGTAAAACCATGGACTTTGGGCCTCATCCCTTCTCAGCCTGTTTTTGTGGTCCTTAAGTCTTCCAAACTCCCTGGAACATTTCTCCCAGTTTTAAAAATGGTAAATGTCCTCTCCTGGAAACAAACAGGAGAAGCAACTTGCCTTTTAAGTAGGTTGCAGAGTCCTTCTCTGTTACCCCAAAACTTAGGTGCCACAAGGGCCACGCTGTGATGCCAGTACCTCTGTGCAAAAGTGGGGAATTAATTAGCTCAAAGAGGAGGCTTGTGAGAGGGGGCATAATTTAACAAGATCTTTCTACCAATGTTTATGGGCTCATGCAGGAAAAGAACCAGCCAAAGATTCAAAAGTAAGCTAAAAATGTGTTTTTATTGAGAGGAATTTACTCATGCATGCACACAAAATACACACAGTCAAGCATTCACACAAGAACTAGCTGAAGGATAAAGGGAGGAAAAAATTATGGATAGAGAGGCTGAGGGTTTTGGGGGGATTTATAATTACCGTTCCAGAAGAACAGTGAAGAGTAGAAATGTGTTTTGGCTTAGGTAAGACTTAAGGACAGATCTCATTTGGGAGCAAGATGGACAGAGTGATGGGTAGACCTTTGAGAGACTGCACTTGGCATCCTGAAATCAGGGGTATTTGTACCCCAAAAATAGCCTGTGGCAGTGGAAGGTATGTGCAGTTTCAGGTGTGGAACAATGAGAGTTGCAACACAGACAATGGACTATCAACCCACTAATGTCTGCGGTGTTTGGATGACAAAGACATGATGACTGTTGTAATGGCTCTGTGTTGTGGGTGGGTGCTATGAGGCAAGAAGAAGGAGTCCAGGCTCACTGGGGATTGGTATCTATCAGTCAGTGTCCTGGTGGACTTTTCCTAATTATGTTCCCTGGAAAGACATTCAGCTGCTACTTAAACCAATCATTACTTAAACCAGGAACAATAGCTACTGCTACTTAAACCAGGAACAACAGCTACCACTTGGCAAATGACCTAATCTCATCTAGAGGGTGTTTAGGTTGACTAGCCTCTCTTTCTCATGTTTACAGTCAGATTTTTCCCCTCACTCAGTTTGACCTCTCAGTCACCTCTCAGGCTTGAATTTGATATTAGTGCCAATTAAACATGATGCCAATTAGATATGGTGCCCATCCAAACCATACTGATATCGGTGACCCCCAAAGCGGGGCCTTACATTTCCCTGTTTTCCACATCAAAAATATCTGGTTAACAGAAAGGATGTAGATTTGGGGATTTATTTTCCTCCTTTGAGGGGATTTCACTCTAGATCACTTATTATTTAAATTTTCCTTCATTCAATGTCTCAGTAATTTTAATGGATAAGTCTCTTTGCCAGTAAAAAGCTCCATTATACTTTGTTATCACAAGCTATACTTTTTATGTTTGACCATAAACGCAAAATAAGTAAGTCTCAGAAAACAATAGATTTTGATCTAATCCATCTGCACTACCCATTTTTACTTAAAACATTTGATTATCTGACACTTAATTTAGGTTGCATTTTATTTTGTGGTGCTTTGTAATACCTTCCAGTAGATAATTTATTTTCTTAGGCTACAGTGTTACGCATATTACTTGCAAGTAATTGTCACTGACTGAATAGGAGTTCATTTGAGTAGACATGCATAACATTGGATTACTAATGTGTGGTTTTTTTTTTCATTATTGATAATAGTTTCATACAAGGGGGAAATATTTTATTATGAAATATATGATTCCTCCTTCTTGCACTGGCACAGACATTTTATAACCCCTAATCTCTAGACTGCAGAGTTATTAAAGTTTCATAAATTAAACTGCTCTCAGTGTGAGCTGACTGCCTTCTATTTGGAGCCACATGACCTCTGTTTCTCACAAAAGCTACAATCGCTCCCTCACCAATACTGTTCAGATGGGATCATCGTAACCTCTGAACTATTTTTAATGACATTTCATTATATGCAAGGTTTCATTGTCAATTAATGGAAAATATTTTATAAATAAACTATAAAATATTATCCATGGATGGCCTCAATAACTTTATGTTAGACTTCAATCAGAGATCTCAACTTTATTTCACCATTTCAGTCTGCTTTGCATGTAAATATTTTTAGATTCAATAATTTGATTTTTAAAGACTCATCATCAGAAAAGAGCAAGTTATTATAAAGTTTCTGAAAGAGACAAGCACTTTAAGCAAATATTCAGAAAAATTCAATACGTTTATTCATGAAGTACAGATTTGATAGAACCTGTCATTCTTTCTCAGAAGAAGATTTTAAAAGTAAATGTTAGCAAGAGGTAAATACAAGACATGTTTTTCTATTTGTTATAGCCTCTTATAAAGGAACTCTGCATACCAGAAAGACAATTTAGAGGTTATTTTAGTCCAACAACAAGTTATTTTGGAAGATTTATCAATTTGTTTCATCTTACTCCACCACCATCACAGCAAAGATTTCGTTTTCCCATGCTGCCTCTGTTTACTTCCTCACAGCACTTTCCCATAGTCCTCTTCAACATTTTTGTTTTCCACAATTCAACATGAACCAAACACACATCTATTTCTTGAAGAATAATGTAGATGTGGTTGCAATTGTACAAATTGTTGCTCTGATTTTGTTGCTGGATGTGAGATGTCTGCCCTGAAAATACAGTGCAAGATAACATCTGATCCATTTGTATTTTATACAATAAGCAATATGGGTTGTATAGCTCCCCACTGGAGAGGAATTGTGTTGGTATATAGCCTCTTGTGCTGTGAGGTGCAGTTTGATAACTAGGAAAACGTCCCTCCATGAACTGTTGCATACCACTTAGTTTTAGATTATACTTATCCCGGGTCCATTAAGTTAACTGAACCTCTCTTTCTATTGCTCAGTTTGAAAGAGGAGGATATGATGGAGTCATTGTACGGATGATTGCAAATTCTTTGAAAATTCAGAGTATCAGATTAGAAGGAGAATGTGGAGACCAGAGACAAGCCCCGGGCACCAATGTTTTTGGGGTGTCCCAGCCTGTAGTCATGCCCCTGCACACCCTGGCCATGCCCCCACGCACCGCAGCCACACCCCCATGCACAGTGACCATGTCCCTCATGCTGTAGCCCTCCTCCCACCCACCCCTCCACACACTCCAAGCTCCGCCAGTGAGCAGACAAGGCCTGGCTTTGCTTTTTTCTTCCCTCAGACTAGGATCACAGCTTTCCCCCAGTCTGTCAAGGCACCTTGCCACTCCACATATAGGTCTGGCTTTTCCCCAAAACACCACCTTTGTGTAACCAGGGCAAAGTCTTTCAGTTATTAACTAAATCTCCTTTAGAGATTCATAGTAGCATGGATTGTTATAACCACAAAGAAACATTCAGTTGAGACCAACTTTATAAGAAAATATAATCTTTATTAAAAAACAAACAGAATAAAGTATTGATTTTATAAATGTGTCCAAGTTTAAACAGATCTTTGGAATACTTTTAAACAGTTTCTTGTCTCTTTATACCAGCATACAGGCACAGTTCTCTTTCACACGCACATACACAGAGCCCTCTGACTTGCCTCTTTACCAAAGGCTATGTTTCCAAATCTAGGCCACATTCTCTGGCCAGATTTAACAGCGAGGTTTCTCTTCTGCCCCTTCTCTAGGCTTTCTCTGAGAAAACACTCCTCCCATTCAACTATCCTCAATTGAATGAGAACTCCTCTGGCTGAAGAATTCACCCTTTGCCTTGACAGTTTTTCTCTTCTGGAAAATTCTCTTTCTTTCTTCCCCTCTAAAACCAGTGTGCTTGCTATATATGCTCATTCTGGCCTCCAGCCTCCTTCCCAGTAAGAGGGGCTGGGCTTTCCTCTTGAGTAGCCATTGCTAGTTGCCTAGCAACTAGTGACCTTTCTACCACTCCAGACAGTGGAGTGAGTGGCATTGTGTTAGTGACAGAGATGTGTGTAATTATGGCCCTTTCCTTACTGGCCTATCAAAACGGTGCAGAGCGACCTCCGACAGAGGTCTTCTGCACCGTGGAGTAGACTGGGGCGGACTACTTTTTGTAGTTCCGCACCTCAGTCTACTCCAGAGTGACCGGAACTGGTCACGCAGTGTGCTTTTTAAAAATCTCTTTTAAGAGGTTTTTAAAAAGTATGGAGCGCGCAACCCGTGTCGCTCCGTCGCCACGCTCCAGTGCAGATTTCCAGGCGCACACTAGTGCATGCCTGCAGATCTGCTGGGGGCGGGCTTTAGGCTGGCGAGCTTCTCCGGTTGGTGGAGAGCCTTCCCCAACCAGAAGCCGCCATTTTGGATGCCGGAGCAGTGCAAAGCGATGAGATCGTACTGCTCCTCGTCCCGACAGATTCGCCCGGATGCTGAAGAAGTCTGGTGAGTCCCATTTTTGTGCAGTTCCTTTCCCACATGCAGAAAGGGCCTATGATTTATGTGCTTGTTTGTCCCTTTCTGGATAGGGTACAAGGAGTTTTTCTCTAGCCCTTTGCAGACCATCTAAAACCTTTTCCCAGCAGCTGTGAAGCTGCTGGAGGGGTTGATGTAGCTTCCTGGTAGGAAAGGGGAAGGAAATTCAGATGATGAAGATGCAAGTGGCCTGGACTGAAACTCTAAAGAATCTTGCACTTCATCTGTTTCTTCTCTCCACCCTTGTTTCTTCTCTCCTGCAAGCCTAACCCAGAAGCTTCTTTGCCATCTGAGCTGTATTCTTCCTTCCTTCCTTCCTTCTCCAGCAGCTCTTCCCAGCATTTCATAGCTTTTGGCTCAGGGGAAGGGCAGGCCCATATCATTGCAGGCAGCCTGTAGGAAGCCACAAAGTTCCCCAGCAACTAAATAATAGAGTGTGCCTTCAGAGTTTTCCAACCATGACATTTCAACCTATTTGAATAAGCATCCCGTATCTCTGTGATATATGATCCTGTTTTCCCTGCAAATCTACATATAGTCTCTGCAGACCACTGAGATTGAAGTGGAACTGAGGACCTTTTCTCAAATTACCCTTTTGTGGAGCTGGGTTGCAGTCTTCATGCAAGAAGCCTGGGGAGGAAGGCTCTTGCAAGCCTCCTGCTTGGGCTTTGCAGCAGCGTCTTGGTCGCATGACCGCCCCTTCCTTCCTTCCGCAGTGCAGCCTGGGAGTTGTAGGCTGCACTGGGGCGGGAAGTGCGACCGGCATGGTTAAGGAGGCTTCGCACGGCAGGTAAGTGCATGCAGGGTGCCCAACCCATGCATGAGTGCATGCCATTTTCGGCTAAAAGCTAAAAATAAAAAAAGTGTATGTGCTGCGCATGAGGCTCTTGCGCATCGCGTAAATGGGAGTGCGTCATGCAGACCACTCTTCACATTTACACAACGCTCAAGGGGCCCTTTTGCTTAAGAAACACCATGCAAAAAGGCCCTGAAATAGGGCATGATCAATTTAGCAGACAAGGGTCACAGCCCTGAATAAAAAATGGTGTATTTTTGTCTAATGGATGGCAGCAAGCCACGGTATGAACCTTGGCCTTCACCTTAGAGATGCCCCAGTGTCCATCATGTAATTGGGTCAGGACTCTAACATTAAAAGCTTCACGTATCCCAGTTCTAAATCTTCACACCAAACACCTCTTTCCAATTATTTGTTACCACTTTCTATCCTCAAAAAGTTGTGAACTGGGGGATGTTGCCAGACCTGCCCAGACTTCTTTAATTCATTTACATACTGCATTTGAGAGTGATGTCTGTATTGATTGTTTTAGAGGTCACCTTGGCTGATAAGGGTAACTTATAAAAAAAAATGCATCCAATAGTTGACTGGCAGGACTCCAGCATAAGCAAAAAAGGGGATCTGCATTTGCTTCATAGTCAGATGGGCTGAACACTGAAACCCTTTTCGCATTCATTTTTTCTCACACAAGCACCCCTTGAGTGCCGCACAAATGGGAGTGTTGCACCGCACGACACCCCCCACTTGCGTGGCGCTCACAAGGCTGACGTGGCGCCTGGGCATATTTTTTGATTTTCGGCTTGAAGCCAAAAATCACCCATGCTCGCGCAATGTTCGCGGCGCCCATGCACACTTACCTGCTGTGCGGAGCATCGCAAGGCGACCGGGTCGCGTTTCCTTCCCCCACGGAGCCTACAGCTTCCATGGTGCCCTGTGGAAGGAAGGGACGGGGCGCTAGCGCGACAGACACACCAGCAAGAAGCGCCTGTGGAAGGAATGAGGGGGAAGCGGTGGCATCCCGGAGGAGGCTTCTCGAGATGCCCTCCCCCTCGAGCAAAAAGGTACAGTGCGAAAAAGGCCTAAGTCACTAAGTGATAGAGCACTAACGTCTGTGATTTTATGATTCATAGCTTTAGGAAGCCAGAATCAGAGGTGCTGTAGCACAGCAGTCATCAACAAGGCTACACGCACCAAAGACTTATAATATGTAATAAGGGTGAATTGACTAGGTTGGGTGAAGTAATAGTACCACTCTATTTTTCTTTGGTCCAGATCTCACCTCCAATACTGTATCCAGTTCTGTGTTGGAGTCTCCTTCTTTGGAAGTTTTGAAACAGAGGCTAGATGATCATCTATTGGGAATGTTTTGACTGTGTATTCCTGCATGGCAAGGAGCTGAACTGAATGACTGAACTGAATGGCTCTTCCAAGTCTATGATTCTATGGCCCTTTTCGCACCTTACCTTTTCGTGCTGTTGGAGTGGGGTTCTCGCACGAGAAGGCTTGGGAGGAACACTGCCATTTCCCTGTTGCTTTGGCTCTGCAGCTCCTTCCTCCTCGCAAGAGCGCCTCACCTCTTGCATTTGCATTTGCCTGGGACCTCCCAGGCTGCACTGAGGAGAGGATACGCGACTGGCCTGGCTCCCGAGGCACCGCATGCCAGGGAAGTGCACGCGAGGTCCCAGAGCGAAGCGCAACCGTGCAGCATTTTCAGCTTTGAGCCAAAAATGAAAAGATGCATGCGCGGTCCACTTCAGGCCCTTGAGCGTCGCGTAAATGTGAGTGCATCATGCAGACCACTCCTCACATTTACGTGACTCTCAAGGGACCTCTCATTTCAAAAGTGTCATGTGAAAAGGGCCTATGACAACTACAGAGACATTGTTGAAACTTGAGTTCCCCTCAGTATTAACACTAATGCTTCCTTTTCTCAGTGTGTATGCTGTTTCTTAACTTGGACAATGTTCAAGATGTTAAAACAATTGACTGCTGTGACCATCTAGTGTCCTATGAAAGAAAACTGCCCCCACCCACATAGATGAAGCACCTCAGGCCAAAAAAAAACCCTAACAGAAACTTTAAAGCACACCACAACATAGTTCCTGGTAAGGAATTGTTTAGCCAACTGAAATTCCTGCTGACAAGCTGAGGAGAAACTCAGCCTATTGCTTCAAGTAGTAATTTATATAATGGTTTCATTATTGTGGAGATATTTGGGATAAACCCCAGCTTCTCATTTTTTAGTGGATAATCTGGCAAAAGACTGTTAGTTGTTGACCACTACTGGAGTGAATGGAATCACAAAACATACCACACCTATCAGCAATGTTTTTCATTTCCAAGTGAAGATTTGTAGTCAGGAGTTTTATCCAAATTCACTCTGAAAGTATTCTTATATAAAATGGTTTTAATGTCACAGAGTTGAAAAACATTTTCTTAATCACACTGGATGTGAAAGCTTCTTCAAACGGAGGCCATTTCTGCATGACACTCTTATAGCCGGCCGGCCTCTCCCAGAACTGCAAACCCCAGGTTTCCATAGGAGGTTGAAAGTGGAATCATCGCGCTATAAGAGTGTCATGCAGAAATGTTCAGAATTAATTACTCTTTCACATTTTTTTACTTTTTTCTAATGACAGTTGCAGTAAATTTTGTCAATTGGTTCAAACAGTCTTCTGTTCTTTCTGTCAGCAGCATACAACTTACAAGTGAAGGCTAGGGTCAGCAAGCTCCATATGCACATCTTTCTATGAGCCTCCATATGTTTAAAAAAACCTATCTTAATACCATAATATTTTTTAAAATATTTATTAATTTATTTATTTATTATATTTGCATACCGCCTTTCTCCTGGAATGGAACCCAAGGCAACTTCCAACAATAAATTAAAATATTAAAACATTTTAAACAATTAAAAAACATTAAAGGTGTATGAAATCATTTTTAAAAATCTAAAACAATATTCAGTTAAAACAAGTCGATAAATAAAGCTCCTTGGCTTACATAAAAGCCTGTTTAACAAGAAATGATTTTGTCTGCTGGCAAAAGGAGAGCAGGGAGGGGGCCTGCCTAGCTTCCCATGGAAGAGCGTTCCACAGAGTGGGAGCAGCCACTGAGAAGGCTCTCTTCTGTATCCTCACCAGGTGAGCCTGGGATGGTGGTGGGACCAAGAGAAGGCCTTCCTTCAGCAGATCTTAGGGCTCTAGCTGGTTTGTATATGGAGATATGGTCTTTCAAATAGCCTGGACCTAAGCCATATACGGCTTTATGGGTCATAACCAGCACTTTGAATTGTGCCCAGAAATGAACTGGTCCCCAGTGGAGCTGTTTCAACAAGGTAGTTATGTGCTCCCTGTAACTGGCCTTGATCAGTATTCTGGCTGCCATGTTTTGAACTCACTGAAATTTCTGAACATTTTCCAAAGGCAGCCCCCTATAGAATGCATTACAGTAGTCCAAAGAAGATGTAATCAAGGCATGTGTCACTGAAGCCAGATCTGGTATCTCAAGGAATGGCACATCTGGCTCACAAGTTTTAATTGTGCAAATGCACTCTTGACCACTGCTGAGATCTGGGCTTAGATTTGAATCCAGGAGAACACCAAGGCTGCAAGCCTGAGATTTCAGTGGGACTGTAACCCCATCCAGCACAGGCAAAGGCCATATTCCCCGATCTGCCTTTTGACTTACCAGGTGCACCTCTGTTTTGTCTGGATTGAGCTTCAATTTGTTTGCCCTCATCTAGTCCCTTACTGACAACAGACATCGGTTCAGGGTGAGACAGCTTCCTTGGAATCAGATGGAAGGGAGAGATAGAGTTGGGTGTCACCAGCATATTGGTGACACTGAACCCCAAAACTCTAGATGACCTGTCCTGGTGGTTTCATATAGATGTTAAACAGCATGAGGGACAAAGCAGAACCCAGGGATGGCCAGGGAGTCCAAAAAGAGTCTTCCAGCACCACCTTCTCAGTTTGTCTTTCCAGGAATGATCAGAACCACTGCATAACAGTGCCCACAAGTCCCATCCCAGAGAGTTGGCCCAGAAGGATACCATGGTCGATGCTATAAAAAGCCACTGAGACGTCTGGCGGAACAAACAGGGACATATTCCCCTTGTCTAGTTACTGGTGCAGGTCATCCACCAAGGCAACCAAAGCTGTCTCAGTCCCATAACTAAGGCCCTTTTCACACGCAGTTTCTTTTGAGAGAGGGCCCCTTGAGCGTCGCGTAAATGGGAGCGGCGGTCCGTACAACGCACTCCTATTTATGCAACGCTCACGAGCCTAAAGCGGGCCATGCACGGATTTTTTTTTATTTTTGGCTCTACGCCGAAAATGCTGTGTGGTCGCGCAGTGCTCCCAGGGCCCTCGTACACTTACCTGCCCTGCGGTGCATCAGGTGAGCCAGGCCGGTCGCGCTTCCTTCCCCAGCGCAGCCTACAGCTCCCAGGCTGCACTGCGGAAGGAAGGGGCAGGGCGTTCGCGCAACGGCCGCACGACCAGCAACCCAGCTGCGGTAGAACAGAGAAGTGATGTGAGTGCCTCACGCAAGAGGCTGCTTGCGCGAACGGCACCCCCCACCTCCGCGAACAGGTAACGTGCGGAAAGGGCCTAAGTTTGAAGCCAGACTGAAACGGATCTAGATAATCTGTTTAATCCAGAATCCCTTAGAGCTGGGAAGCCACCAGCTTTTCTTAATCAATAGCATTTGACATTAAAGCTTTTGCTTCAATGGCTTTCTTTCACATTATTTTCATTTCTTTTTCTAAAGGCAGTACCAATAAATCTTGTTAATAGACTCATACTATCCTTGTTCTAAAAAGCTGTTATTCCACATATGCTTTTTTAGTCCTCTAATGCGCTTTCATTTTGGTTAGGGGACATTCTGGACAGTCTGGAAGCAATATGAGGGAACATCAAATTATTTCCCACTAAAATCTCACGTGTTTGTTATCCCCCTTCCCACACATCACTTTGCCAGAAAATGAAGCTCCAGAAGGAAAGATGCTTTGGGCAGAGGAAAGATGGAGTAACCTATTTAGCACTAACTCTGGTTTAGGAAAGGATTTGAAACCATGGAGGCAAAGCTCTCATTGGCCAGAGTGTGGAAGTTCTACTGTCCAAACTAACTATGGAAATGGAAGAATTTAAAGAATCTCTGGCCATTTCTGCATGAGTCTGTTATAGCGCGATGTTTCCACTTTCAACCTCCTATGGAATCCTGGGGTTTGCAGTTTGAATCCTGGGGTTTGCAGGCCGGCTGGCCCCTCCCAAAACTGCAAACCCAGGATTCCATAGGAGGTTGAAAGTGGAATCATCGCGCTATTACAGATTCATGCAGAAATGGCCTCTATGATAAAAATGCAGCTGACATGTTAGAGCACTATTTTCCTTTTGGAAGACTACTGAGGCAAAGATGGTATTAAATAGTCAGCCCTTCACAGTTTCAATGGTTATGGGGCAGGATCCCTGCAAAAGTGGAAAAATTGAAAATATAAAATGTATGTCTGTGTCTGTGGGAACGGGGCTGAGGCATTGTGAGAAGAAAGGGCACCCAGGGTCCAAACCAGTTCAGGGAAAGAAGCAGAAAAAGGTTTGATCAGCATGGTAGTTCTGTACTTCATTTCTTTCACCTATCTCCTTTCTTGGGTTTGTGGGGGCACTGGGAAAATGTTCATGGTGCTAAGTAATTGGGGTTGAAGCCATCCTTAGTTGTCCAGGAAGCAGCTGGTAGAGGAGGAGGACCAGACGCAGGTATTTAAATGGCTGTGTAGCCTGATCAGAGCAGCTAAGAGGGAAGGTTTTCCCAGCAAAGAAGGACTTGACAGAGGTTGGAGAAACTCACAGACAAACGCCTGAAAGTTAAACAACAAATGTGGAGTGTTACCATAGTTTCTAGCCTGGACTTGTGGGAAATTAGATATCATTTGATATCAATAATTTGGCCTTCTTCACCCATTCCTCTCTATGTGCTTGCGAGGCCCCCAGACAAGCATGCACACAGACATGGCTGATAATAGCTGAACTATTCAAAACCGATCCAGGCAGGCCAGTAATAGCCAGACTGCCGCTTTAGGAGACCTTAAGGCAAGTACCCTTTTAAGATCATATTATGTATGCATGCTGTTTACAAAAGACTCCCTGACCCGTGCACGCAGCTTGATGAACTGAATACTCAACTGTCAAGCACTCTGTGTTTGCACACTGTCTGCTCTATTGACAACTCTGTCATAACTCAATCATGCAAAATACTGATCTTTTGGAGGCATTGTCTCTAGCCCAAAACTCATTGTTATCCCTGGGAACGGACTAGCCTGTGGGCACATTTTCCCCTATAAGACCCCCTGATTTTGAGCGCTTCTTCGGATCGCTCCTGGCTTCCATCCCACCTTGTTGTCACTTCGTTCAGCGAGCCTTCCCCTCAGCTGCTCATGCTGAGAATCTTCACTCCTATGGACTTTTCTTCAGACTACCTGGGCTTCAGGACAGGTGTAGTATTTCCCATGCAAAACCGCCTCTTAAAACCCTCTATCCAACCCCTACCTTTATTTCAATAGATCTGTGTGAGTGTGTTTGCATACACGTGTTTGACTGTGTTGTACATCAATAAAGAAAATTATTATTATTTACTTCTGTTTGCTCATTGACTCAGCCTGACCCCATAGAAATTGGGTTCAAGATCTTGCTAGGTTACCCTGCCTCTTGTATTGCTAGTGGTGCTCTTGCTAATTCCCATTCCCCATTGTGGGCACATTGAGGTGTCCCTCCCGGGACCCCAGAAATCAAGGTAACAGGGGGATCAACTGTAGTTCCACCTTTTCTCTTTCTCCAAATATAGTCAGAAAAGAAACCATACTATTTTCAACCTCTCTACTGATCTTGATCTTATTTTGAATTTTATTATTTCTGACTATCCATATACAAGTGTTGGCTATTAGTTTGTATTCTTCTTTGGTGGTTTCTCCCTTCTTTCATTTCTTATACATGTCTCTTTTAAACAACCACCCTGGTTTCTTTAGACACTTCCCACTTTTCTTCCTTGGAATTGCTTGCAACTGTGTCTTTGATATTTCACCTTTAGGAAACTTCCATGCATCATGAAGTCCCTTCCCTATGAGCATTTCTGACCATGGGATCTCATTCAAAATTTCCATAAGTGTACTAAAATAAGCTTTCTTGAAGTCCATGGTATTTGTCTGACTATATTTAGCCTTTCCTTTCCTCCATATAATAAATCCCCAAGAGGATATGGCCACTCCCACTGTTTCTACCTCATTGACCAGTGCATCTTTGTTGTTTAGGATCCAATCCAAAATAGCTGATCCCCTTGTTGCTTCCTCCATCTTTTGTATGATGAAATTATCTGCAAGGCTAGTGAGGAATTTGCTGGACTCTACACTCTTGGCAGAGCATGAAGTCTCCCATTATCGTCGTATCTCTCCTTTTTTTAAAAAAACAAAACACTTGGCCATTTGTTTTAGGAAATGATCATTAAAATTTTCAGTCTAGTGGGAGGGGGCTATAGGAGACCTCCCCCACTAGGTCACTCTTGTTTCCCCTTTAATTTTTTACCTAAAGTCTCAGCCTCTAAAGTCATGCCTTTACTCACAGATGTACACATTCTTTGGACATCTGTTTTCTTTGCCTCATTGTTTGGCTCTTGTACTGTTGTTTCAGTTCTCTCTGTAGTTCTGCAGCTATTGTCACCCATACTTGGTGTCCCCCTACACTCTGGAATACTGTCTCCCTCACCCATGTAACTCAGTTGAGAGCCTTCCTGATCAGCTTTGCAAGATCTGTAGCAAATATGTTCTTTTCAACTACTCGGAGATGCAACCCATCTCTTGCCAAAAGTTCTTGACCAAAATAGTATTGGAGTATTAGAATGTTTATCCCTAGGGAAAAATTAAATTAAAATTCTGCAGTTTTGTAAGATTTAAAGGGAGATACTTTGAAATGTGAATATCTAGTGCCGGGTACATTTTAAAACAAATGTAGCTTGTAAATAGGGGTGAAGGTATATACAAACAAACATGTATTTACAAAACAAGTAGTCAATAATTCATGTTTTTAATAAACCATATCTGGAAAACATGACTTTGCATGTAGAAATGGGAAACAACCAACATGCTGGAAAGAATTCAGAAAATAAGAACAAACATGGTTGTGTTGTTTGAGTGTAGAAATAACCTTTGAGGAAATATGGTCTAAATATATTGCTTGCCCAAGAGTTCATTAATAAAGGACATGTTGAAGCTATGATGGCCAGAAAATAGCTCTCCAGATGTTTTTCACGTCACCTCCCAGTCTGTACTGTCAACATGACCAAGGTTCAAGGATCATTGGAGAGGATGTCTAAAACATTTGGTTTTTCAAGGTATGTAATTATAATTTACTTTGCTGTATTTTGGATTTTGAGAAAAACTGCACATATGCGTGCACGCACACGCACACACACACACACTGCTTAAACAAAAATGATTTCCTCTAAAGCCTCTATTATGTTACATAATCCCTAAATACTTAAATTATCTTTGTTATTTTAAATTTTAATAGTTCAAAACTGTTTGACTGATTTTAACTTCACACTATCCTGAGGTTCAATAAGAAAGTCATAGGCCCTTTTCGCACGTCATTTGCCATGCAAATGGGTCCCTCGCGGATTGCACTATTGCGAGGAGCAATCTGCACAACGCACTCACAAGGGCCTGGCAGGAGCCACTTGCGCACTTTTTCATTTTCGGCTGAATAGTGCATGATCGCACATTGCTCCAGGGCCCCACGTGCACTTGCCGTGTGTGCGGAGCCTCCAGAGCCATGGCGGTCACACTTCCTCCCAGGCTGCACTGAAGAAGGAAGAGGCAGGGCTCTCGTACTATCTGCTCGGGAGCAGGCAGCTGTGCAGAGCTGAAGCAGCGGGGACACAAGAGCCTCTCACTGGAGGCTGCCCGTGTGATCCCAGCACCAAAAAAAGGTAAGCTGCGGAAAGGGCCATAGAGTTGGAAAGGATCATAAGGGCCATCCACTCCAGTCCCTTGACCTGCAGGAATAGACAGCTAAAGCATTCCTGAGAGATGGCCATCCAACCTCTGTTTAAAAACTTTCAGTGAAAGTCCACAAGCCTCAAAGACAGTCCATTCCATTGTTGAACAGGTCTTCCATCAGCAAGGTCTTCCTAATGTTTAGGTAGAATTTCTCTTCTTGTGATTGGAATCGATTGGTTCATGTTCTAATCTTTGGAGCAGTAGAAAACAAGATTGCTCCATCTTCTACATTGCATGCCTTCAGATATTTAATGATTATGATGATTTCACCTCTCAGTTTTCTCTTCTTCAAACTGAACATACCTAATTTCCTGTCACCACCCACAGGGTTTGGTTTCCTTATCTGTTACCATCTTGGCTCACTTCCTCTGAATATATTCCAGTTCTTGAACAATGGTGCCCAGCGCAACTGTACAAAGTGTTCCAGATGAGGTATAAGACAAGATATAAATATTTTAGCAAATAAATAATAAATAAATATGAAAAGAATTGGGACAAGATTATGGAATATGGCTTTTAACAAAACTACTGAAGAGTAACTCTAGCAAACCATATTCTTTCCAGGACAGATGTATGTTGCCCTGTATTATCACATTGTCTAAGCTGCAGTCTAGTGGGGGGAAAAATTATCTTCTGCCTGTCCTTTCATTAAAACATTTGAAAGTCAAAGGGGAAAAACACATGAAAACCAAGCAAAGAGCAAAGATTTATGTGAAGGTTTTGGTGTGCATTTCCAAATTACATTCCAGCACAAAAGCAGAAAGAGTGTTATAA
This sequence comes from Ctenosaura bakeri, assembly GCA_948474755.1. Lineage (NCBI taxonomy): Eukaryota > Metazoa > Chordata > Lepidosauria > Squamata > Iguanidae > Ctenosaura > Ctenosaura bakeri. The sequence goes on along the minus strand of CAOLHI010004784.1, from coordinate 52,286 downwards.
AAATTCTTTTACTGGTGACCCTAGCTGGCATTACAGATTCTTGGTGGGAAAGCGATGCTCAACATCTGAGTCTCCAAAAAGGATTATTAGGAAACTCCAATTCACAAGCTATAGTTCTTGTGGCAGAACATCCTTTATCCAGCTTTGGCTGCATGGGCTATACAAGGACCAGAGCCTGGAGAATTCCTTTTGGATGGCTAAAGCTGTCAGAATTCAACCACCATCATGGATTGTGAGAGTTGGAGTAAAAAACAGCAATTTTTCCAAGCTCTGCTAAAGATTTCATTGCGGAGATAAAGACCTCAAACAGTCCATTGTCTGCAAAGGGATTATTTTGTAAGATTAATGGAAATATTGGAGAATCTTAGAATTAAACTGCCCAGATTGTTTGCTTAGATGTTTTCTTACTGATATGCTGTTGTATTGACTGTGATTTTCTGGGGACATTGTTGGAATAAGTAGCTCAAAAATTCATGTGAACTGGAAAATCAATAGATTGATGTGCAAACCCGCACAGATTTGATTTTTAATGTTGCAGAACCTACTGTGTTGTCAAGTTACTGTAAGCACTGAGGCTCTTTTTGCACGTTACCTTTTCGCGCTGCTGGGTTGGGGTCCTCTTGGGAGAAGGCTTGGAAGAAACACTGCTGCTTCCCTGCTGCTTCCCCGCTGCTTTGACTCCACAGCTCCTTCTTCCTTGCACGAGTGCCCCGCCTCTTCTGTTCGCAGTGCAGCCTGAGACCTTGCGGGCTGCACCAAGGAGAGGACGCATGACCTGCCCGGCTCCCGAGGCACCACATGCCAGGTAAGTGAGCGCGGGGCCCAGGAGCATTGTGCGACGGTGCATCATTTTCGGCTTTAAGCCAAAAATGAAAAGATGCATGCCCGCTCTGCGTCCAGCCCTTGAGCATCACATAAATGTGAGTGCGTCATGCAGACTGCTCCTTACATTTACACAACGCTCAAGGGACCCTCTCACTTCCAAAACACCGTGTGAAAAGACTGAGTCTTTGTTCCAATGGCTTTTCCAGCCTGATATACACCACACTTTTTGTATGTCTCCATTCTGAGTGGTTTACCATGTAGAACTGATATTGAAAATGATCTCTTTCCCTCACACTTTCGCTCTCTTTTTTAAAATCAGTTTTTAGGAACACCTAAAAACAGTGGTACATGTGCTGGTAATTTCACGGCTTGACTTCTGCAATGCGCTCTACATAGGGCTACCCATGTGCTTAGTCCGGAAACTTCAATTAGTTCAGAATATGGCAGCCAGGCTGGTCACTGGTAGATCTAAAACTGACCACATAACACCAATTCTGAAGTCTTTACACTGGCTGCCTATTAGTTTCCGGGCACAGTACAAGGTGTTGGTTTTTACCTTTAAAGCCCTTCATGGCTTGGGGCCAGCCTACCTGCAGGATCACTTTCTCCCATATAATCCGCCCCGCACACTAAGGTCCTCTGGGAGGAACTACTGCAGCCAATCAGAACTAGGTTGGCTGCGGTTACCCAGAGGACCTTTTCTGTCGCTCCCAAGTTATGGAATGGCCTGCTGGAAGAGACCCAGCATATTACCAGTCTTGCCTGCTTTAAAAAAAACGTCAAGACTGTTCTCTTCCGACAGGCCTTCCCAGACTAGTGTTCCACCGCCTCTCATCAACTGTCCTCTTGTTTTTAATTTTGTTTTTAATTTGTTAATAGTTAATGTGTTTTAGGGGGTTAGAAGGGTTGGTGGGTGGGGAGGATGGGCTACATTTTAATGTTTTTAATGTATTTTATATATTGCTGTAATGCCGCCTCAATCCATTGGGAGAGGCGGGGTAAAAATAAATATTATTATTATTATTATTATTATTATTATTATTATTATTACTACTACTACTACTACTACTACTACTACTACTACTACTATTATTAATGTTCAGCATTGTGTATAGCAAGAAAGATCTATTTCTTAGTGTCATATAAAATCAGCTGAAGAAATCAAATCACTTAAAACTGCATTCTACTATCCTTCTTCTGTGATCATTCACTTTTTAGCCTTGATTAATTACTCCTGAGTACTGCTATGCTCTCTCCTGAGAACTGTTATGCTTTCCCCTGTTGCCTCCTGGGCTTCTGCTATCTAGCTCTACTTAATCCTCTAAACATGAGTGGACAGATGTATTTGCCCATAACATAGCCATATGCTGCAATGAACATAGGAGGGAAGATATTGTGCAATCTGGCATTTAATAGGTAGTGTCACTGTGAAATATTACTAGATACATATGGACCCCACCATACTGAGCAAACTTCAAGGTTACTGCACAACCTTATTTTGATATTGACCTTGTCTAAACTTTGTCATGGTATATTAAAAAAAAAGAAAGGAAATGTGGCTGCCATTTTAGAAATTAACTAAGATCCAGTGAACATGCATAAAAATGCATGATGGATTCAATAAAGAAATATAACCAGTGTTGCTGCTGCTGCACACTAAATAACAGGATTGAATTGAATCGAATCGAACTGTCATCCTATATCTCTGCTCAGACATCACCCTACCAAGTTCGAGGATTGCAAGCTAAGTTGCTGCTGCTGTTGTTAAATTTGATAGATACCTCTTGTCTCAAAATATCTTGTAATGAAAATATATGAAAGATAAAAACCAAAAATAATACATTACCTATAACAACATTAGCGCTCAAAACAAATTGTAAGGATAATCACCCAGTGTTTTAAATTATTTAATCATATCTCAGCAAAGACGCCTGGGACAAAAAAACATCTTAGCTGGGTGCTGAAAAGATGATAATTTCATGGACAGGTGGGCCTAACTGTGAAAATAAATCTATAGTGTGTTGGAATCAATCAAAAAAGATCTCTCTATTGTCACCTGTCTCTATGGTGGTCTGTCACAGCATAAAAGGGAAAAGGGAAAAGGGTAAGCTGAAAAGTGGAATCTAGCAGCACCTTTAACACTGCTTTATTCTAGCAAGATTTTGTGGATATCAATCACTTTTTTAGATTCACTGATAGAGTAAATGCATCTGAAGAAGTGGCTTGATATCTTCAAGAACTCATGCTAGAATAAATCAGGTAGTCTCTTTCCATCTCCATTTTCCTTTTTATTTTTCATGAGGGAAATAAAGGCCCTCAAATGTATTCTCTGGGCATGGCCAAGTTTGTTGCAGGAAAGATGTTCCGTATCCATTATGCCAAGACGAACTTCAAATCTCCTTCCACCAGCAACCCATGCAGGCGAAAGAGGTATCAGAAACACAGGGACCATCTAAACTTGTGGAAATCATGAGAAGAAGGAATGGAAGACTAGAGGAGAAAGCTCACTGGAGAAAACACAAGTGATCATGGTGTTTGGGAATAAATGGAAAACCAGGGGGTGAGGATTGAAGTGGAATGGCTAAAATGCAAAGCAGTTAATATAGTCATTTAGATACAATTTTGATCAACACCGAAACTAAATTCTCGGCTCTATCTAGAAAATCATATTGCTCTGTTTGAATTTATTTGTGGTGCCAGTTAAAGACTGTCACTTTCATGCATCAGACAGAACACCTGCAAGAAGATAGCAGGGAAAATTCCACCATTTACTGCAGTACAGTGAAATCACCTGATTAACTCTTGCTTTTTCAGAAAAGTTTTACAATACAGATACACCTTGATGACAAGACCACCAGAGTTATCTAGCATTCACTAAAGCTATACTTTAAACTGATATTTTGGTCCAGTTCCAGTTAAAGTCATCAAGAATTTGAAAGTAGCTTCTCACTTATTCAGTTGGTTTTTCTGGACTGTTCTGCTGTCTTCAGTGTGATTTAGTCATCACTAATTTTAGCTGGATTAGGACCAGTCCTTTTCTTACTGGCATGTTTTAAAGAGCGTGACTCAGTCAAACAAACTGAGAAACAGCTTGATAATTAATATATACAACTTACTCAGATCATGTTTATAACAGCAAAGAAACACAAAAAAGGACTATGTTTTTTTTCTCAGTCAACTGCTGTCTTTTCCGAAGCAGGGATAAAAAAGAGAAGAAATTTGTTGCACCTTAGTTTTTAGCTTTGTGGGGTTGACATCCTGCTTCATTTATCTAGACACAGAAGCCTATGTTTATCTTATTATTGTTTCCTTCCTTATATGAGGAAGGAACTGAGGTAATTTCTTAGACTGGCACATTAATAATCATACCAAGTCACCACTCTTTCAAATGTAAACCACAGCTATTCTCAAAATGTGCTCTCCCAAACAGTAATGAAATTTGCAGACTGAATTCTATGAAGTAACAAAAATGCGTAGGATTATACCATTGCACATTGGAGAGTGGAGACTGAAGGGATGCTCCTAGATTAGGCATTTATAATGTGATCACCATGCCATATTCATGTCATTTTATACATTGACCATTTCTGCACTACCCTGTTCTGGTGCTCTTATTCCACTTTCAACATCCTATGGGTTTGTAGTTTACTGAAGCCAAAGAGTTCTCTGGCTGAGAATTCTAAACGCCCTTCCCTAAACTGAAAATCTCAGGATTCCACAGGATGTTGAAAGTGGAAGAATAGCACTATAACAGTGAAGTGTCAAAATGGCCATTGTTTTCTATTTGTAACCCACCTTCTTTCCCTGCTCCCAGTGTTTTGTCATAAAATAAAAATAAATAGAGAAGATTTGAAAACGTTACACACATGAACACAGTTGCTCCTTTATTGTTATTGAACAGCTCTCCTATCCCGCTGTTTTTGGATTTAGCTAAAACTGGGTTGAGCTGGAAGAACTGTGTGGTCTTCATTATGAGGCCCTGATCTGTCCTCCCATCTCTGCATTATTTGAATGCTGTCTGGGATTTCAGTCCAACACACATACACACACAAAACACATGTAGGTGGACCTATGGGATGCAGTGGGAGTAAATCCAGTTGATACATCAGCCAATACATCAGTAAACATATGGCTGTGCTCAAGAAAAGTTCACAAATGGCTAACTTAGATGGCTCCCAAATGTCTATTATTTCAGGGGGTGGGGGGACCTAATTTGGGGGAAAAAATTCTAGTTTCAGCACGGACCATAGTGAAATATAGCATTTAGAATTTTAGAATTACTGCTTTTTGTGAAACTGCAATTTGAATTGAAAAATTATAATTGCTGCTCTGTACACCTGATTTTTTAAATTGCTGATAGCTACTTTGGTTCTAGAAAACCTTAAATAACGTGGCAAACATAAAATTTCTTCATCCAGTTGCCCAGCATTCCTCAGCTTGGTACCCTCCAGTCACTGCAATTCCCAGAACCCAGAACCAGCAAAAGCTTGTAGTACAGCATGTCTGTGGTGTGCCAGGTTGGGGAAAACTGGGTTAGCACCAAAGTAGATCAGTGGCACTGACTTTTTAAGTGTGCAGATAAGTGCATATGGCTGTGCCAGTGGCTATCCTGGCTGGTGAGTTCTGGGAGTTATAGTCAACCATATTTTTTTCAAGTACTGATGTTCTCGCATTGATTTCAGTGCCTCACTGGATCCCATTTGGGAGAAAGGTGGCATACAAATTCAATAAATAAATTTTAAAAATGAATAAGTTCACTGGAGTCTAGGTATGGTTAAGAAGTTCTACATTCATGTTACTGAAGGCTTCAGCAAGCAGCCTGCAACCTAAAATCTGTTTTAAACCCAGCAGCAGCCAACACAATAACAAAGTGAAAATTATTACAGATTCCAGGGCTCTTTTATCATCTCTGCCTTTTCCCCCTTAACCCGAAGCCTGAAGTAAAATTCTGGATAACTAAGAAGGTCAGTCATTGGGTATGTCCACATGCATACATACAACTTCAAGTTGCCTGTCAACTTATAGGGACCTCATGAAATTTGTTATGTTTTCTCAGACAAGGACTATTCAGAGATGGCTTACCATTTGTGAACCACAGCCTATAGTATTTGGTATTCCTTGACAATCCCCTATCCAAATATTAATAATCTCTGGCACTACTTAGCTTTCAAGATCAGAGGGAATCTGGAAGCTTCAGGCCCCATAGTTAGTTGTTAACTTCACAGCTTTTTAGTAGAGTTCTCTTGAAACTAGCATCTTACTATTATTTTTGAAATTGATTTGTCTTTAGCAAATATTCCCCCCTGTTGAAAAGATATTCTAAATTCCTAAGCTTGCTTAAGAGCTGGAGGAAGTTAAAAAGATGTCTAAAGCTCAAAATACAAGTTGGATGAAAGCTTCCTCAAAGGGTTCTCCACCTCCCCAGTTCCACAAAATAGCAACCAAGACCCTCTGTATTTATTCCAGTACTCGAATACTGACTCCACTATTTTGGAAAAGCCCAAGCCAAGGTTTTAGTTTTCCATAAAGGATTAAATTTAATTGGGTAAGAAAGAAATACACCTTCTCAACATGGAGTCAGGGACAATGTCAATATTCCTGACCCACCTTTTGCTGTTGTCTGCTTATATTTTATATTCCATGGTGTGTGTAGGGATGGAAAAAATAATTGTAATGATTTATTACCCAACCAAATGATTTGTTACCCAACCAAAAAAACAGACTTCCTGACATCTGAAAATTCTGTTGGGAATAATGATGAGAACAGTGAGAACTTTGTCCTCCCTCCCCCCTCCACTCCCTGGTGTTTGAATGTCCTGAAGTACTGTGGAGGAATTGCATTCCACAGAAAAAAACATAGGGACTTTTGTGATCCAGACTCTGTTTTCTGTGTACAAAATGGGTTTCATGTGTGGAAAATACTTTTCCTGCACAGGAAATCTGTTTTCTGTTCAGATCGTTGGGGAGATGGTTCATTAAAAAAACAAAACAAAAACAAAACACTTTCATCCTCAGAATAATTCCACAACAGCACTTCATTTTTCTCTACAGAATAATTCCTTAACAACAGTTCAGGATATTTGAATATGGAGAGAATATTGCAGATGAATATTTGTTTTTTCACCACAGTAAGGAAAAATAATTAAAAATAATTAAAAATGGACACCACAGTGCACATGCAACCATGTGCATATGCCAAGGAGTCTCTAAGAACAAGAAATTTGTGGAAATAAGTTCCTCAGACCTTAATTGAAAAGCCTCTCTTATTTTATCACATTAGAGGATCCCAGAATCCAATGTTTAGGATTCTGACAGTAAAACTTGAAGGTGTTTTATGTTTTTAACAATATGAATCAGCAATCCTAACTGAAGGATCAGAGACAATAAGACAAACATTAATATTCTGCTAGAATTTCTTGGTAGTAATATGTTTAAACAAGAGTAGGAGTAGATATGCCATTCCTTGCACTGTTTTTTTTTTTAAAAAAAAAATCTTTAAAGCAGGACTAGACAGAAAGAGCTGAGAAAATCCATATCCTGTCATATTTCTGTACTGTATATCTGTAATTAGTATCTCCCACAATTTTTGTGGCATTAATTAGCAGCAGCTATCAGCAAAGGGCAGGCATGGAAGACCATGAACAGGGGAAGGAAGAGTTAAACACTCTGTGCTAAAAATGACTTATCTTCAAAAGAGAGCCTCCCACCAACTGATAATTGGCAAAACAAAAAGTACTATCTAGTTTGGCCCTCAGGCGCCTGTGAACATTATCTCTGTGAGTGCACGCAGAGAGGAAACTACTGAAAGAATAAAATCCAAGATGGCATTGAAATCCCTCAAGACTGCCTTGACCACATTGCACACAGAATGTAGTAGGCTTGTTACTCTAACATCATCACCACTTTTCTCCTGTATGATTTTTAACATCTTTGGCTGATGAAGAAGCCAATGAAGCTTCAAAAGCTTGCATAATGTGTTTTATGCTTTAGAGTTGGCCCCCAAATGTATCAATGCTTGTGAGCTTTCAGTTTTGTTCTATTTTGCTACATGGCCAGCATTGCTACTGCTGAATATTAAAAGAATATGTTGCTTACAGCCCTGGAACTGTATACAAGACTTTAAAACAGACACACACTTCCCTGCATTGTATTACTTCTTCAGTGAACCAACAGACATTAGAGATCAGGGAACTGATCTAAATGATTCCTACACAAGAATGCAGGTAACATTTATTGCCACAGCAACAGTCCTAACAAATAAACCATGTTTGTGTTAAATTTGCAAAGAAGATGCCAGAAGAGCTCTGGATTTTTAAAGCAGGGCTTGCAACTTCCCTAATCTCACCATTGGTCAGAAAAATCTGAAGGGTCACATTCATGCACCCCTTTTGTAAGGGATAAATGGGAAACAAGAAGCACTACTTCTCCTATGATGCTACTCACATGGTTGATCTTCAAAGCAGTCTGCTAAACAACAGTATGTTAAAGCAATGCCTGTTAAACTACAGCTTGAACAATGTTCCCAACGATACAGCTTTCTAGAACTTGGATGCTACACAATAGCACAAGTGCCAATCACATACATTGTTACTATGGTTCAGGTCTACCTGGTGATAGCACTAAACATCTCCTTTTGATATCAAATCATTTGACCTTTCTCTGCCACTCCACTCCACATGTTTGTGAGGCCACCGGACAAGCACGTACACAGGTGCGGCCAGCAAGTGCTGGGCATTCCAACTCCCACTTGGGCAAGCAGATTAACGCCACTCCATTGCTTCAGGGACCTCTCTTGTAGACACCCATTGCTTAAGCGCAACTCTATACAAAGACGTTCAGCCTCGAGCCAATGCCCTTACAATGCCAAGCTATTTGCATACTGGCTACACTATTGTCAAACTTGTGCTAAGCTGATCATGTTAAACTTGACCTTTCCCAAAGCTTTGTCCCACTCCAAACTTGCATTGTTCTCACCAAGTATGGCATGGCCTGTAGGCACAATCCACCCTATAAAAACTCCCCGATTCCGAGACCACCTCGGATCACTCGCTCACCCAATCCGGACCTCTCGTCCTGTTTGGATTGCTCCAGACTGCTATACCACCTTGCTGTCACTCTGTCTGACGAGCTCCCCTCAGCAAACCACGCTGAGCTTTCTTCCCTGCTATCTTCAAGTTCTTCAGGACTATGAGAAAAGGTGTCGTATCACCCATTTCCCCCGAAAACTTCTATTTCTAATTTCTAAGTTAGCTGTGCGTTTATGGTGTCTTTAATGTGTGTTTGTCCTTTAATAAAGATATCATTTGCTATTTTAAATCTGTCTGACGGCTCTTCTGACCTGACTCCATAGACACTGGGTTACAAGATCCCTGCTAAGTTACCCTGCCTCTCGTTAGCTTAAGAGAGTGCTCCAGTTAATTTCCCCATCTTGTGTTTTTGCTTGGTTATTTGGGCGCCCCTCCCGGGACCCCCAGAGAACAGGGTAACACTAGATAACAAAATTGTTATTGACCATAAGTAACACATTCCTTCAGATAAGCAAGCATCTTGATATGAATAGCTTTAGGAGAAATCATACATCTACAAGAGACCAAAAAGCTATTGGTATGACTCCCTAAACTGCAATTAATCTTATTCGGTCCCCCACCTCAGCTTATGACAACCCTATATACTTGAGCCTTCCAAGAAACCTGCTCAGGTCTTACAAGCTTTGGGCTACAGTTCCCTTCATTAAAGGACTTTGGCCATTTCCATATGTTACCTTGCTCTGTTGTCTTCCAGTAGTGATCCCAGCAGTGCCTTTGCTGTGAAGGGAGCACAAAGGAAACATTCCCCTCCACACCCAACCAGCTCCCTGCCAAAGGGAGAAAAAGAGACAGGTCTCTTCCTTCCACAGTGCAGCTAGGCTCTTTCCTATGCTGTACTGGAGCAGGAAGCACATCCATCGCACTTTCGGCCCTTCCGCATGGCAGGTAAGTATGAAAGTGTCGTGCAATTGGGGATTGTTGACAAAGAAATTTAGTCAATTATTTATCCTACAATTGTGCAGGCTGGCAATGGGAGAAGGGCAGGACTGTGATGATATCATGCAGAAGTGTTGTCGCCATCCCACTCCTCTTGCATACCCACGCCAGGACACCATCTTCACACAGAAAGGACCTTTGATTCTAATATGTCCTTCCTCTTGTCCTTCTGCAGAGCCTACCCATACTGTATACCACTTATAAAATCCTCTTCAGCCACGTCTCTGAACATAGGACCTCATTCCCACTGACCTCTTTATTTCTGGACCTCCCCATACTGAACAGGAACAGATGCTCTACTTACATGAAACACTTCACATGGTCCAAGGCCCATTCACACTACCTAATTATAGTTCTATTATAACTGCTATTGTTTCATTCTATGGAATTCTGGGGTTTGTGCTTTGGTGAGGCACTGGAGTGCTCTGCCTGAGATTTCTAAATGCTCCTCCCTAAACTGCCAGCCTCAGGATGCCATAGGACAGAACTATGTCAGTCAAAGTCGAATAATAACACTAGAGCCATTTCCATACAAAACTGGTATAGTGCTATTATTCCACTTTCAACATCCTATGGAATCTTGGGGCTTGCCATTTAGGGAGGGGTATTTAGAATTCTCTCCTCCCTCTTTTTCTCAAACTTGCCGGAATATCACAGCACACCACCACTTTGTCTCTTTGCTTTTGTGAACCATGGAGCAAAATATCTCCAGCTGTTAATGCCAGTGATGTATTTAAGTCTTTTATTCGAGGTCTCAAGTTGAATCTTAAGTCCTTGCAAGATACTTTCAAGTAAAGTCTCAAGCCTGGTAGCCAGTTTCTGAAGTGGGGAATAAGATCATTCTGACTTCCTGCACTCTAGGGTTGAGTCTTGCCTTCTGCTGTTAGGAAAATTTTCAGAAGGCTACTCCAATATGCAGTGGGGACAGGCTGCCAAGCAGACTTCAATTCCTCCTGAAGCCTGTTACCTAACAAGTTAGCTGTCCCCCCCCAAGAAACAGTCCAAGCTTTAGGCTTGAGACTGATTATCATGTGACCAGTAGGCAAAAAGAGATGTTAGCATTGTTCAAAGTTGTAAGGTTCCTGGATGAAGGTGTTATATTACTGAACCAAGGACAGCAGGTCAGTCACTAAAAATATACAAGTCACAAGTAAAATTCAGCCAGTGTGTCATTTATTGCCAAGCTGAGTACAAGTCTAGTCTGAAGCGACTTTGAGTGAATTGACTCACATCTACATTACTGGTTAATGCTGCCCTTCTGTTTGCCTTTTCTTCTGTGTCTAGTCCATACTGCCACCCAAAGGGCACAGGATGCTGGAACTACTGTTCTTTCCCATTATTTCAGTTACTGCTTGCTCAGTCAAGGCAAGTATAGTGGCAGTGCCTGCCAGGAAGAGAAACAGCAGACTCATGAGGTTACCTGTGAGTCTCCTACTGGCCTGAGGACCTCAGCAGATGCCCAGTCATGCCAGCCCTGACTTCTGTTTCCAGATCTTGGGAACAACATAATTCTCTCTTTTCTCAGAGTTCTGGCACTCTCCCTGGGATGCAATATCTTTAGGTTATCCATTCTCCCTACCACCTGGCCTGAGACTGTGGTTATCTATCCTATCTTTATATTCTTCAGCACCATCCTATTCTTTCTTTCTTTCTTTCTTTCTTTCTTTTTCTTTCTTTCTTTCTTTCTTTCTAAGTAAGGAGAGACCTCTGGATTGAAATGAGCACTTACATCAGCATGCCACATTTATCTTAGAAATGTACATGGTCAGCAAAGGTCAAACTTGCCATCTGTTTATCTTTGAGTAGCACATTAGGAAACTTTCTGCTTTGAAGTGGCAGTTTCATCCATTTGGGTTTAGACAACTAAGGATTGCAGCATTTCAGGTTTCCTAGACTGTCTTTTTCCATGCTACAATAATCTCTGTCCCCTCTATACATGCATGCACGTGCGCGCATGCACACACACACACACGCATACTCTTGCAGCATTTGCTGTTAATCAAACCTAGTTTTTATGCATTAAGATACAATCATGTGTTTTCTTAACCTGGCTGGAAAAGCTAGTAAGACACTCAAGGGCAAAGACCTGGCCTTAAAAAGTAGATTAACTGTGGTTGTTCTTCCCAGTTAAGTAGTAAGCATGTATTACTTTGAAGCATCTGATTGTTGTTGTGTTTTCTTTCTTTCTTTCTTTCTTTCTTCCTTCCTTTCTTTCTTTCCAGAACATTCATTCTGATCTTCTGAGCAATTATTTCTTCAACCTCAAAATCAATGTCATGACTTGAGAGTTATATTCTAATCTCAGAATTTTATAAAGTAGAATGGTTTGACATTTGGTATGGAACAAACCAATATTTTATTGGAAGGAGGAACTTTCCATTTCCTGGATGGGAGTAAAGTGGGTTAAGAAGTTGGCATTTATTGATGGTCTTAAGATTTCTTTTATGAGAGGAGCATTCAGCTTTGTAGAATTTTGAACTGGAAGAAATATGCACTCAGTGATTTGAAACTTGCTCACATTGTACAATTAAACCTGTCCACTCAAAGTATTGTATGTTCTTATATAAAATAACAACAACAACAACAACAAATAATACAATAATAATAATACCAAAATGGCAGCCTTTCTTTTATACCTTTTCTACAGAAGGCTTTTGCATTATTATATTCTACATGTACTTTAAAAAGATTCCAAAGAACGTAGATACATTATTAAAACTGATAGTAACTCGCACAGCAAAATCAGCCAAGATCATCTAGACTGTGAAGTACAAACTGGTGGTGCTGCAGAACTCCTGTTTTGAACAATGTTATGGAACCAAACACGTAGCCAAATGTACAGTTAACTGTGCAACTGAATACAGAACCAAATTTGCATCAGCATACACAATTGCACACTACATATACAAATCTTTTTCCACAGCCTTAAACTAGGGATGTAAATCTTTGTAATTTTTTTCCATGCAGGCAAGAATGAATATTTTTATAATTTTAATTCTTGCTATAAGAAAACCATGGAAAAGTATGGAGTTTCTGATGGCAATTTGCAATTTGGCATATCTGTTATGTGCAAAAGAGTACAACTCTGTGTGTGTGTGTGTGTGTGTGTGTGTGTGTTTTGCACAGAAAACACCATTTTCTGCTACCCCCCCTCAAGTTAACTGCATAGAAAACAGCATTTTTGCACAGAAAAGTTATTTTCTGAGCTAGAATATTATTTTCCGTGTAAAACAGTGCTGTTTTTCTGTACAGGAAACTTGTTTTCTGCCCAAAAATATTATGTTCTGTTCAGAAAATGCTCTTTTTGATGCAAATATGCCCTTTTTTTGTGTGGAATAAAGATTCTTCTCATCAGGATTTCCTGACACTCAAGAAACCTGTTTTTCTTTTCTTTTTTAACAAATATATTTGCTTATTAGCTTTTACACACAGTTACACAAACTCCAACTGACATTTCTAATAGAGACATAAACTAGAGTTAACACACTAAATAAAACAAAATACTAAAGAAATTGAGGCTGCCTGACTTACCAGACAGCAAATCGGCTGCCAAGGTCAGCTCCAGTGCTCATGTGGCTCCGTGGCCATGTGGCTTGGCGCACAGCCACTTTCACCTTCCCAGCAGCCTGCGTGATGAATTGGGAAGCATACAGAAACTGCATTGGGAAGGCCCCCTATTGCCAGCAGCCAATGAATTTAAACCAGTCAGTTTGAACTCATTGGTTGCCTCTGCCCAGGCCAGAGCTGACCACAGTCTCCCTTCTGGTCCGGGCAGTGGGTATTTATTTGAGCTCCCTTCAGCTGGAGCTCAGTTCATTTTGGAGCATCATCTCATCCACCTCCCCTTGGTAGATGGAAGTTGAGGGTCCAGACAGTAAAGGCTCATGTTCTCTATTTTGTCACAAATTGGGGTGTGGTTGGAATGGGTCCTGGATCTAGGATATCCATTTCCTTAGGCGTTCAGACCATGATAAATACAGGAGTGAGTAGGAGTGCAGGGGATAGAGCAGGCATGCACTGGGTAGCAATTTCATATAGTTACTGCACTCCTTAGTGTACAGGTGCCCTTTGCACCTGACACCAAAATGGTTCCGGCTTCGGTGGAGGATCAGGCTCATCGGTCAACAGGCAGGTTGGCTGATGCCTGGATTCAGACCCACGGGCAAGCCAGCCCTGTTACATCTGTAGCCAATAAAGCTGTGGCCTATTTTCACCCAAGCTCTTTTGAGTGTGTATGGTTTCCCTCCCAACAGTATTCAGCCCTGAGCACACAATAAGCTAAAAAAACCTGAACAATAACTCACTAGAATATTAACTTACCTACTAACTAAATTGAACAATCAAACACTAGGATACTAATACCCAAAAGGGCTCTGACTCACCCCAAAAAAACTGTAATGAGAGAAAGAAAACAAAAAGAAGACAAGATAATAATATTCTATCATTATAAATCTAGCTAAACAAACTACTATTAACCACAAAGTATTACATCTTTTGGATTCTTATTGCTTATTGCTCTAATAGTTCATAAATGGTTTCCAGACTTTCATGAAATCTTCAGTTGATTTATTTTTTAAAACTCATGTTAATTTGGCCATTTGGGGTAGTTCAGCTTCAGTCCTTTTATAGGTTTGTCCAAACTATTTATTTGCTACTGTTATCATATAGTAAAGGAGTCTATATTTATGATTCCAATAGGAAGTTGGAGTAAATGACCAACAAGGTTCTTTCTAACTCCGTGACTTAATTTAATCACTAAATATTCATTACCTCACAATATATTCAATATGTACAGAGAGTGAGTGAATGAGTGAGTGATATTATGGAGGAATTAAGTATTTGTAAACCGAATATTCCCCCCCCCATTTTGTCTTAAACGCCAGGTTAAGCAGGAGGTTGCTATTGCACACTTGTCTTACTTGTGAGTTTCCCATAAGCACCTGGTCATCAATGCTGTTAACAAAAACTGAATTTAATGGACTTTTGGTCTTATTCAGCAGGGATCTGTTACATGTCTTTTTTTTTTTTGCCTTTTTTTTTTTTTTTTTTGCATATATAGAGTGAGCAGTTAATTGCATCACTTACACTTTTCTTGACCTTGGAATCTAACAGCGCTTCCCACTCTTACTATTCTGTACTAGATCATTAGTCACTGAAATATACCATAGAGAAATAGTACAGTAACATAGGGTATCTTGCAATACGGGAACAGACAATATTTTGAAGAAGAATAGTAGTAGTAATAATAATAATAATAATAATAATAATAATAATAATAATAATAATAATAAATATAATAGATAGAAGAGGCAATTTGTCTAGCAAAATCTGGTGAAAATATTAATAATCAGATGTTATCCGCTCCAGACATCTATTAGGTGAGAACAGTAAGCTACAAATACTTCCCACCAACATCCATTTCTGCTTTCTCTCATTCTGCTTCCTTTCTTTTCCTTTATGTTGTCCTAGTTTACTGTCTCCCGCACTCCCTCACTGTATAAAACTATATAAGAACTGAGAAAGGCAACTGTAGTTATTTATAATGTCATTAAAATACTTATCTATATCCTGTACAAGTAAAATCAGTTTAACAGTTGAAACAGTTTGAAATGTAAAGCCATAAAAAATACTTCAAACAAACTAAAACAAGACGGCTTCGAAAGCTAAAACAGTTTTAAAACCATATAAATGTAACCTTGAGAGAAATTAGTTGGGCCCCAAAGGCTTTAATGAAAAGCTGTTTTTTAAATACAGCGCTGGATTGAGGCCATTGATGATGCCAAGCAGGTCTCTGGAGGAGGAGGAAAACATTCCACAAGCAGGGCACCATAAAAGAAAAGGCCCTTTCCTAGCTTCTCCTACAATATATCACTCCAGGGCCATTTGCACACTACACTGTGATAGTGTTATTATTCCACTCTCAACATCTCATGGAATTCTGGGGTTAGTAGTTTACTGACGCCAAAGAGCTTTCTGGCTGAGAATTCTAAATGTTTCTGGTCTTATTATTTCAGGGTTGGTCATCAAGGCCTATTCTACAAGAACGGAGATATGGGAATGATGGAAAAGATTTAAATGTCGCATATTTGTACTTTTGTTGAGTGAAGAATATCTCTAAATTTTACATTTCCTGATTTATATCACTATCATCCTTTAGGAAAATTAGAGATTTAAATCAAATCCTGAGGTAGTTATAGCAAAACACTGAATATTTTACATCAATAATAATTAAACTGTTGTATAACATGAGCCGTAGGAAGAAATCATATATCAAAATGATAAATTTGCAATGTGATTTACATGTCATGTTAAACAAGCAAACATCTTATTTCACTTGTCAATGAAATCTACATGTTACAACACCTGTAATATATCCTGAATGAATATGCTTATATTAAAAATAGATACCATTTTTTTTTAAAAAAACACTATGCATTAATTTTATTTGTAAAACCCATTCAACGCACGTATGACACAAAAATGTCAGGGACAAGTTGTTTACTTTTTGGTGCACAGAAATAGGTGGAACTGAGATGACAACCTTTCAAAGTCATATATTAAGTCAAAGTCTTTTCTATTTGTATTGCCACTCTGGTTAGGCCTTAAAATCTAAATTCATGGGTTTGAAGGCTTAGACAAGGATCAGTGGCAGCTGGTAGCCTTCTCATTGGAAAGGTGGTGAACTCTTTCTGTACATTAAAGAAGTGAACTTGGAAGAAACTATCCAAGATTTTAATCTATGGGGGGGGCAGAGCTCAGCACTTTGGATAGTTCTTTTAAAGTTCATACTATAACCTACACATTCATCTTCCCACTGATATGAAAACCACAGCTACCACTGAATGGAAAAGGGCAGATCATGGAATGAAACTTTTTACAAAGTAATCTTTTCCCCATTACTTTGTTATAGTCTTTGAACACTAATACACTGCTCATTGTAGTATTTAAAGAGTACCATGTTGCACTTCTCACTATTTCTCCATTGCCTTTTTGGGAGAGAGGAACCCTCAGGCTTGGTATTGGGTAGTGGCTTCCAAGTCTCTAGGAAAGGAAGTCCACTCCAGGTTTTATTCCAGACTTTAAGAGAACCACTCAAGGTGATGAGCCCTATTTCTCAAATAAATTCAGCACCTTGGAGAGGTTCTCTAAAATTTAGGCTAAATCCCAGAATGGATTCAACACTCCACTGACAGAAGAATGATGAGAGAGGGATATTTTAGAGGCATTTTTTGGGGGAAAAACTTGTCATATTCTTGTTAAAATGCCATTCCAAAGCAACTAATTTGTTCTACTAGTGTCATAAATTACATTTTTAGTTATTTTTAAACTAGAAAATGTAACTTATGACACCAATGGAATGTTAGTTCTCACTTGTTACTTTTTAAGAAAATAACTTTGCTACCTTCCGCCCCATATTTAATCTGTTGCAGGTAACTGCATTGTTTGTAACTCATTGTTTCTCAGCTCTGGAAAAGTCCACCCTCCATGTCCACAGATGAGTGGGCTTCCTTCAAACCTTTTCACTGAACCAGCAAAGAGGGGCCTTAGCAAGGAGGTCCTACTCACTTTTAGCTGTCATATGTTCAGACACATTCTGGAAGGATATGCGGGTTTCCAACCATTATTATGTCTTTTTCCCAGCAAGCAACACTTCCATTCCCTCTTCTGAGGCATCAAATTACTTTTGTTCCCTCTTTTACTTTTGGTTTGGGAGATACTTTAACTAATTGTTTCAGCTTTTCAAACTCCTGTCCCAAATCTGTATTACATGTCCACTCCACGGGCTTTTTGTTTTGTTTTAGACAGAGTTTGTCACTCAGTTCTGTGAGCTGTGGCATTTGACATGAATTTTCCCACAGTGTTTATCATCCCATAGTGACTTTGTTGTTCCTGCTTATCTCTTGATCGTAAATGTATTTCAGATAGCCCAAATGCTTTTGGTATCTGTTTCTACGTCTTTCCAGTTATCCTTTTGACTAAATATGCAAATTCCTCAAATCCAAATTTGCATTTCTGATTATTCATTGGCAGACTTGCTTCTCTGGTCCTTCTAGAGCCCTTAATTGCCTTTGGCCATATTCCTCCAGCTACAAAATGTGTGCTGCACTTTCTAATGAGAGATGCTCAAAGCGGATAAAAATCTGAAATGGAATCTGTAAACATAATGACTGAGATCCTACATTGTGCTTATGTAGTGTAAATCTATACTCATGGAATTACACAGTGGTTGCAATACTTGTGCCAAATTCTAGCACAGTGGAATTGACAAAAAAAGTCCAGTTGCTTGCTTAAGTGAACTTACACATGTGTATGACACCAACAGGACTTTATCTTACAAAAAGAAAAAGAAAAAAAAGAATGCAGTTTCTAAAAAGGAACACTACTCATCAGATGGGATTTGATAAAAGTGTGTGTGTGTATATTATATATATAGTGTTGAGAACTATTTTATCAGCAGTCTTATCACTAAAACTGTACACCCTTGTGTAACAGAAAATGTTCTCCCTTTAACATACTTATTTGTTTGACATTTGAATCTAGATTGAATCAAGAATCATATCTTCCAGAAGTCCTTTCCTCACATCTTTATATCTAAAATACCAGCCTGATTTCAGATTCTGCAGACTGAAATGCTCATCAGCTTCAAGTTTGTTAAGAATTCCTGAAATGACTTGCTTTCTTACAGTGTTGTCCGTAATTCAGATTTCCCAGATATTCACCATTGTTTGGAATGCAGGCTTCTCTCAGATTGGCACAAATGAATACTGTTAAAAACAGTCTCAGCTTTTGGTTGTAAAATATTGAGAAGCATAGGTGCATTGTACTTATTCTAGGAGTGAGCAGTATATAGTCCTCCAGATGTTCTTGGACTCCATTTCCACTCAGTTCTGGATAATTATCAGCCAGTCTCTAATGCTCCATTTTGGTGGCATCTCAGCTCCAGCTGCTTCTGGATGAGACAGATACCTACTTAAATCTGGGCCCATCCCACCTAAATAATCTGCAGAATCTTGCTAATGTTTGTGCTGGTGTTTTGTGTATTTTAATCATGCACGTTTTAATCTAGTTTTAGTATAATGGTGGTTTGATCTCATTTTAACTTCAGTACCTTGTGGATTTTTAAGGATATATTTTTCAATTTCTTGTAAGCCACTTTGAGTCCTGAACTGGAAAAAGATGACAACAACAACAATAATACACATGTCCTGAAACTAATCTACGGTAAGCTTTTCCTATTCTTCACAGATAGCATCAGCTGGAATCAGTTATGCAGAATCTTCCTGACGATGGCCCATTACTGATTCAATAGCCTTCCTTCCTATTTATATAGGAAACTAGTCAGTGGGAGTTCTTCCTAATCAGCTATAGCTGCTGTTCCTTTCCCTGCTTCTCTTAGTTGTGAAGATGTGTCTGCCAGTTGGCTTCCGTTCATTTTTTTAATTACCTCATGAGCCATACTGAAGAGATGTAAAAGCACTGTTATTTCACATCACTGGCATATATGAACATTTCTATTATTTTCACTCCTGGTAACTGAAAAGCCTCAGAAGAGAACTACATTCATAGCGGTCTCCTGAATTTCTGCTCCTAATTTTTGGTTTGACCTGACCTGGAATGCTGCGTCCAGTTCTGAGCAGAGAACACTGACAAGCTGGAGTGGACCTTGAGGATGGTAACCAAGATGGTTAAAGATTGGAGATCATGTCCTGTGGGGAACAGCTGAGAAGAACAAAACACTGAGAGGTGATAAGATAGTTATATTTAAATATGTAAATAGCTAATTGATGATGGAGCAAGCTTGTTTTCTACAGGAAGGACCCAAAGCAATGGATTCAAATCACAAGATATGCTGACTAAACATGAGGAAGAACATCTTGAAGATTCCATAGGATGTTGAAAGTGGAATAATCACACTATAACAGTGTAGTGTGGAAAGGTCTATAGATTCTATGATTTTATATCTTTGTGATTCTTCCAGCTCTAGGACTGGAATCCTGTTGGTATCTTATGAGTAAGTTCTCCTATGGAAGAAGTTAAATATTGCTGTCTTCATCTAGTTCAAGCTTGTGGAAGTGGAGTTGCATACGCATATACATTTGTGGATATTTACACTATACAATCCCAGTGTGCAGTCTCAATCTATGATTTCTTTGCTTCTTGTCTTTCTTTCATCTGGCTCATTCAGTGTTTTGCTTTTAAATTGTTTATGTCTGACTCTTTGCATAACCTTTTTAGAAAATAACATTTTCTAAATTATATCTGAGAAGCACTTTGTGTTTGGCTAGAAGAACCAAAATGAAACAAAACAAAAAAAATTGCATATTTGGGGGTTGAGCCAAATCACTTCTTGGATCCAGTACATTTAGACCTCCTGAACAGAATTACGCATCCCTTCCTGCCACTGAGCCATTGCTAAGATCAGCATAAATTGTCTGATTCTATAAATTTGGTGATTAGCTCCCATAAATCTTGTTCATTCTCAGTACATATCTAAATTAAAATATTTGTTTGGATCTGCTTTTGAAACGTCAGTTTAAGATACATTATTAAAGACTGATTTGAGTGAATCCCATGAAGAAAAGAAAGACAATGTTGCCTTTTTTTTTTTAATTCTGGTGCACACTAATACATGCAAAGACTTTCTTCTCTGCATCTGTGCTTGGACTTAAAGGTTTAATTAATTAATCAATATGATTAAAAGCCTTTGTTGTATATCCTGAAAGCAGCAGGATTAACTTCACATCAGCAGATATGTTCAACCAGAAATGCTTTTCTCTTGATTCAGCCAAAATTAGAAAGCTGATGTTTGTCAGATCATGGCTGAAGAAAGAACTGATGGAAAGAGCAGAACAGAGATGGCTTGGAGACTGAGGAGGAGGGCAGCTCACGCCTAAGATTCAATAGGATATTGCCACAAAAGTTAAAGTAGAATCATAGTGCTAGAATTGTGCAGTATGAAATAGCCTTGAGTGCCTTTAAAGCACTTTTGAGTCACACATGCCACTATTAGATGCTAGGGACATTGGAACTGTGGTGCTGGAGGAGAGTTGTGTGGATACTATTAACTGCCAAAAAGACAAATGAATTGGTCCTACAGCAAGTCAAGCCTAGACAGGTGCAAAGATGCCTAAATTAGAAGTCAAGGTACCTAAATTGAGACTGTCATTCTTTGGACATATCATGAGAAGACGTAACACACTAGAAAAGACAATGATGCTTGGCAAGATGGAAGGTAGTAGGAAAAGAGAAAGACCCCATTACAGATGGATATATTCATTCAAAGCAGCCAAGACTCTGAGACTGCAAGACCTGAGGAGGGCAGCTGAAGATAGAGTAACCTGGAGGTCTCTTATTAATAGGGTTGCCATAAGTCAAAGTCAACTTGATGGCAATTAATAACAATAAAAGAAGGACTAAGTATCTTGAAGACACCATGTACCATCTGATCTTGGAAGCCAAGTAGTGTCAGCCCTGGTTAGTACTTGGCTGAGAGACTGCCAACAAATACCAGGTGCTGTAGGCTAGATTTCAGAGGAAGGAACACTTCTGAGTATTCCTTGCCTAAGAAAATCCTATGAAATTCATGGAGTTACTGTAAATCAACAGGCTAATTGAAGGCACATACACTTAATGAATCATTTCTGCCTTGGGGGGAAATGTTAATAAAGAGCCATGAAGCATGATTGAGAGGTCAAATAAGGAAGATTGCATGCTCTAGAGTACATCAGGGTCAGTATTCATTATTATTCAGATATTTCTATATTCAGCTCTATAATCCTGTATTCATCTGTAAGCATATTTAGCAGTATGGAATGTACAAATGCTAAAGGCTACTTTAAACTTTACTAGGCAAAGTAATAAAATGTCCTTTAAACAACATTCTTTGTCAAATCCCACTTATGAATCTAGTCAGCTCCAACTATTTTATTTGATTAATTTATACCTCATCTTTATCTCAATATGGGACCCAATTTGAGTTAAATCTAAATGTTTTTTAAAAGGCCATTAAAAGATGATGATAATGATGATAAAAATACATAGAAAAATGCAATACAACCCAATTTAAAGAACTTCTGCAACAGACAGTTGACATTCAACAGCTCAGGTAAACAGAAAGGTCTTTGCCTCCTGGTAGAAACAGAACAAAGTGGGGGGGGCAACCTAACTTCCTGTGGGAGAAAATTCTACAGTCTAGGAGCAGCTGGCAAGAAGGATCTCCCTTGTGCTCTCACAAGACCTGTCTGTGATGGTGGTGCAACTGAGGGAAAGCTCTCCCTTGAGTATCTTAAGACTTGGTCAGGCTCTTATTTGGAGATAATGGTCTTCAGACAGTCTGGATATCTAAATACACCTTAACATTGTGTTTATAATCATAACACTTTCTTGGGAATTGAAATATCTCTCATGATATGATCTGTTTCTTACTGTCACCAAAATATGAAGCAGTCTTTCACAACCTCATACTTTCCAAATCTAGTACATGATCATGGTGGCTGGGGATAACAGAAGTTGTCGTCAAGCTTATCTGTAGGCACTAAGCTGGGGAAGGATAAAGAATCTTAACCCCCCCCCCAACTCTACCAGATAATCACAGAAAAGAGGAAAGATAACAATGAGATTGTGAGAATGCACACAAATAAGAAAAGGTAATGTGGACTAGCAAATGTCTTTGCTTATTTTCAGGGTTGTGAAGGGGGCTCTTCCTTTTGATCAGAATTTCCCCAAACTTACGAGTGTCTTCTCCAGCTTTTTACATGTGCCATCTTTCATTATGTTCTCTTTAGAGTAGAGATAAACAAGTCATAAAAGAACCTTGATGGATCAGGATATTGTTTCCCACAGTGGCCATCTAGAGGCCTCTGAGAAGACCAAAACAAGGCAGGCAATCAATGCCTCTCTCCATTTGCAATCACATTCAAATCGCTATGCTTACACGGTATTAACTGAAAACAAATGGGTCACTATGTTAACTAGGGGAGAAAATAGTTGCTATAATTATAATCCTTCAGTATTAGTATGGTTATTGGTTTTCTCTCATTTAGAATCTTAAGAATGTATCCATAGGAAGAAGGAAAGTCCCTATATTGAGTGTACTGTTTAGCCTTAGTACTACTAGCTTATCTTCTAGTATTCCTTGATTTCTTGCCAAATATCACTAGATTGACAGCATATAGTTTATGCAATCTGCCAAGGGGGGGTTAGAAATAAAACTGAATAAAACAAATTTGTCCAAAAAGCAAATAGAGCATTATTCTTTATTAAAGATGCATTATTATTGTACAACAAAAAAGTGTTTTCTTTCAGGAACTCTGACTTCAGTGGGTTATACAACATTCTATTTTTGCATGCAATTAAATCATTTTTTATTTATGTTGACTCTAAGGCAAACCTATCATAGGGTTTTCTTGGCAAGGTTTGTTCAGTGGGAGTTTCCCTTTGCTTCCCTTGGAGGTTGGGAGAGAGTGACTTGGCCAAGGTTTCCATGACTGACCATGGATTCAAGTCCTGGTCTCCAGAGTTATAGTCCAATGCTCAAGCCATTATGCTATGCTGACTCTTACTAACATCTTAATGATTACCATATTTATGCTTCTCCATGGTTTAAGTCATGCACTTCTGTGGTAGCCACCAATACATCAGTTTAAACAAAACAAAAAAGAAATATGTGATGAAAAAAGAAGACAAAAGAAGATGCAGATTGTTTTGAATTTTTGCATATGATAACTTCTATGAATAATAAATACAAATTCAAAAATGTCTATATTTAAGTAGCAATACAATGCATCTCATTGTTTGTGTGTGAGGATTGTGACCGGTGATCTGAAGCCCTTCCACAGTGCAAATTATAACATTATCATCCCACTTTAACAGACATGGCAATACCCTATGCTACAAATCTGAAGGAAAATTTCATTTGGGGTTCAGACTATTCTTCTTTGAGAGGGCTAAGCTTTCCTTGGCCTTTTCTGCACCGGGCTACTAAAATGGTGCAGAGTGACCTCCAATGGAGGTCTTCTGCACCATGGAGTGGACTGGGTCAGACTACTTTTCGTGGTTCCATACCTCAGTCCACGCAGGAACTGGTCGCATGGCGTGTTTTTTAAAAACCTCTTTTTAGAGGTTTTTAAAAAGCATGGAGCGCACAACCCCGTGCTGCTCCATTGCCTGGCTCCGGAGCAGATTTGCAGGTGCATGCAAGTGCGTGCCTGCAGATCTTCCAGGGGCAAACTTTCGGCTGGCGAGCTTCTCTGATTGGTGGAGAGCCTCCACCAACCGGAAGCCACCATTTAGGATGCTGAAGAACTGTGGAGTGGTGAACTCGAGCTGCTCCTGGTTGCGATGAACTCCCTGGACACAGGAAAAATCTGGTGAGTAGCGTGTTTGGGTGTCCCCCCCACGTCTGGAAAGGGCCCTTACCCCCATTTGTAGTCATACCTCTGGCAATTCCCCTCTGAAATAGATTTCAGAGTAAATTCCCTACACTGTTTAACATTAAAAAAAGAACACACCAAAAACCTTACTTCAGAACCAGAAGCGGATTCCTTTTTTTAAAAGAAAGGAAGGTTTTTTGGCATCTATGCAGCTCTCAGAAGTTTCTGGAAGCTGATTATGAGTCCTAAGGTCTCTTAAAATTCCCCTCCCTAAAACAAAGGATCTTTTCAAATAAAAGGTTATCTGTAAAAACCAACCATACAGCTACACTATAGGCCAGAGATGGACAATGGCATGGGAGGCAGGAAGCAATTTTCACACATTACACCACAGACCAAACCAGCACATCTGGGTCTACCTGAAGTATTATCATAGCACTTCCATATGCCATTTTTGATCACTTCCCAGTTGAAAACTGGTGTTTGGGGGAAAGTTCTGGGACTAAGGAAACAAAATGGCCAAATGTGTGGGTGCTTGAAAATTTTCTCTCCCCAAATTTGGGGTTTTGGGGAGCCACAAAAGTAGGGTATGGGGGCCACATAGGCTATATTCCCTCCTCCTCCCCACTTCCAAAGGGTAAGTCAACTCAGCACTCAAGAAATGAGAAGAGAGACTCTGTGGCCAAAGTTTTCAACAACCAGTTCATTTTCACAGTAAACACATGTGGAAAAAATATATAATGACACTGTGTTTCCATGGTATGCAAAAATCCACAGTGATTGACCAAGGCCCATGCTTTTGTGTCGGTGGAGTTTACAATATCTTTCCATTAAAACTCAGGATCTCTGAGAGTACAGCTGAGCCTGCAATATTACTAATGTAATTTGATGACTTTTTAAGATAGGGTCCTTGTGTGCTAAGCCCATCTATTAGGCAAGCTACTTGTCTGCTTTAAGTGAAAACCTGCACACTGTCAATATGATGTTGCCAAAGTTTTAAGCACCATTAATTACAATAGGAGAGGGAAGCAGTCCTAGACTTTTGGAACACTTATGCTGATAGAACAGTAATTAGATGTGTACTTTAGCCTATACAGTTCCATCACAGAAAGAGAACTGTGGAAATGATGTGGAAAACAAAATGGTGGTAGCTATACCACTAGTGATCATGGCAACATTATAGGTTCCCACCAACTGTCCATGCTGGCTGGAGGATTCTGGGAGCTGTAGTCCAAAAAGTAACATTTCCAAGAGGAAATGTTAGCAGGAGAAAGAAACCAGTCCATTCACACCAGACTTTATAGAGTATTCTCCATTCCATGAGTGTCCATAGCACCACCAGCAGTGGTCCAAGATGTATGAGCCCCTGGAAATGCTATACACAGTATACTGAATCCCCTGCATGCTTTGCAGAAGCCCCCTTTCAACTGAACAACAGAAACAGATGGAAGGAGACAACATACAACACTATACCTAATCACTCTCTTGGCTGGAGGGCCATAGAGTTATAGGAGACTTCCTAGGGACAAGTACTTGAGACTGACTAAAAGGGGAATGAAGCCCTTGGTCCAGCAAAGGAAAAAAGAGAACAGAACTAACAAAGGAAGCCACACCTAGAGGCTTATTGCAGCAGCAAACACCTCAGTAACTCCCTTACCACAGCAGAATTGGGACTAAGTGGTTTTGGGTTCAGTCCCCGCTTATGATATGCCTGGGTTGTGAGATCATCTTCAGAAACCTTGTTTAGGGGAGCCTCTACCAAGGGAGAGAACAACATTCTAGTGGTGATATCCTGATTGCAGAATGTGCTTCCTAGAGATGCTCAAATAGCTCTTTTCACGGCAGGTGAAGACAAATGTTTTAAAGATGATATATATCAATATATATAAGAACACCAACATGGTATAGTGGTTTGATTGTTGGGTTGGGGCCCTGGAAGACCAGGGTTTGAATTCCTGCTTGGCCATAGAAACCTCCAGGTGGCCTTGGACAAGTTACCCTCTCTCAGCCTCAGAGGAAGGCAAGAAATTCTCAGAACAAATTCTGCCAAGAAAATCCTATGACGGGTTCACCTTAGGGTTGCCATAAGTCCGAAATAACTTATAGGCACACAACAACAACAATTTTATATTTTATATTTTTTACAACTTTATAAATAGCATGAACATGAAAGTCACCTAGATTTATTCATCCGTAAATATGTCATATTAACAATCATTACTTAGTCATGATTGTGGAACTATTGCCACGATTGTAACTTCATCTTCAATCTACTTTACCAGGCATCAGCTGCATGAGGAGATCCATTATTTTGGCAATTGGATTTTGGGTGAATGATATTTCCATCAAGTTTGTGGTGGGAGGGGGTCAGACCAAGAGATATTACTTCCTTAGTTAAATATATTTAAGTATACTGAAGTTTACTTAACTAGGTTTAACTAAGTAGCTGATATAGAATTCCAGCCATACACACCTTAAAATAAATAAAATATGTCTAAATAGTGCCTTATCCAACAGTTATTTGCTTTGGAGTATCAGCTTTGATCTTTACAGTAGATATTATTTTATTTACTTGACTTCTCATTGCAATATTTCCATATGAGGACAACTTGAACTAAAACATGTTGAGAGACAAAGAGATCATTCCAAAAATGGTGAGAAAAGGGAGTTCAGAAGAGATAAATTAAGAAAGCTGTTGAATGGTTAACTAGAATGGAGGAGAGAAAATTAGATAGTGATGACAGGTTGGAAATGACCAAGTAATTGATTTGACAAATTAGAATTCCAAAAAACACCAAAACCAATGAAAAGAAAACTGCTTGCAGTGTGGCCCTGTTCATGTCTACTTCAGAATAAGTAACACTGAATATAATGAACTTCACTTTATCCACTGAATCCCTTTTCAAGCTCAAGCTATGTAAAGCACTATTCAAAGATACTAAACTAAGACCCTTTTCTCATGCCGCTTCTAAAGCGAGAGGGCCCCTTGAACATGACGCACTCCCATTTACACAATGCTCAAGGGCCTCACACGGACCGTGCATGCACCTTTTCATTTTCGACTTAAAACCGAAAATGATGTGTGGTCATGCAATGCTCCCGGGGCCCGCACGCACTCACCTGCCCTGCAGAGCCTCGGGAGCCAGCCCGGTCGTGCTTCCTGCCTCAGCGCTAGCCTACAATTCGCAGGTTGCGCTGCGGTAGGAAGGGGTGGCGCTTGCGCGACCAGGAAACACTGCAGAACTCAAGCAGGAAGGAAGCAGCAGCGTTCCTGCTGAGGCTTTTCCCATGAGATGCCCCCACCAGCTGCGTGAATGGGTAATATGCGAAAAGGTCCTAAATAAACACCTATAGATTGCTG
The DNA here is from genome assembly GCA_948474755.1 of Ctenosaura bakeri. Taxonomy (NCBI): domain Eukaryota; kingdom Metazoa; phylum Chordata; class Lepidosauria; order Squamata; family Iguanidae; genus Ctenosaura; species Ctenosaura bakeri. Next base: position 24,705 of record CAOLHI010004784.1, on the reverse strand, counting down.
TATCCAACTCTTTTGTTTTGGTCAATCAATTTTTTTTTTAATTTGCAATGACAGAAACATGTACAAGCATGAACACATAGATAAGAAAGATGCACCCTTTCCCCCCTCCTTCCTAAAAAAGAAAGATAGAAAGACTCCGCATCTTTCTCTGGCTTACTCTAATTAATAAATCTAATCTCTCCTCTTATCCTTACTACTATTTCTTACTTATCCTAATTAATTTTACCACCAGTTGTTGGAGGCCATACACCCCCCATATTTGGTGTGGTTTAATTGATATAAATCATATAACGCTATGACTGAAAGTCATGCTGGATAACAGGTGAAACTGGGTGGATAAATAGACCAAGAAATTCCCCCAAGGTCAGCTAGGTCATAAACATGATAGTTATCACAAGCGTTCAAGTGCTAATAAACTTCCAGTTAGCCATCACTGAGATAAAAAATTTTCAGTGTTCCCATAGAAAACTTGATTGGCATATTCCTATCACCTCCTTCCTTTGACACCTATTCCTTTGTGCACCTCCCTGCTCAAATAATATAAGGCTATCAAACCAACTATTGACTCTTTGTCACCTACACCCTAAGACCATCAACTCATTCCAGATGTCATTGTCCCAGGTGCAAACTCTTTTGTCTGCCCTACCAGAGAAGCATTTCCACACCTTGCCTCCAGACAGATTTAGCATATAAAAATCTTTCATTTTGACCAGCTAGTTGCAGTTTCTTTGCTTGCTAGACACCACTATCTTGCTCTGAGCTCTGATTTATGCTGCCCTTAGATGCAAATCTAAGCCACTTCATTATTTCTTCACTGTTCTTCTGGAATGATAATTATCCCCCAAAAGCCTCACTATCCATAACTTTTCCTCCCTTTTTTCCTTTGGTTAGCTCTTACGTGAATGTGCGACTGGTTGAATCTTGTGTGTTTGTGTGACTGAACTCCCCTCAATAAAACACATTTTTAGTTTACTTTTGAGTTTTTGGCTGGTTTTCCCAAAGGGACTCCAAAAACATTGGTGAAAAGATCCTGCTAGTTACCCTGCCTTTTGCTGCCTTCTTAATTAGAACCAATTAATTCTCTATTTTTGCACTGAACTGTAGGGTATTGCAGGTTGATCTCAAAGGGCCCCCCACATTTTACATAAATAAAATATTACATTATTTTAGATTTTTCAATTTTGTTTCATGTTACATCCTACACATCAAATCCTGCAGTACTGATGTTGTTACCCCAAAAGATGGGTGACTCAGAGGTCTACCTGTGATGCCAAGGTCTCTGTGGAATGGTGGGGAATTATTAGCTCAGAAAAGGAGGTGTGCAAGAGGAGAGGTAACCTTATAGGATCTTTCTACCTTTGTATACCAGTACTTATTTAGGGAAACCAGTTGATTAAAAGAATGTTTTATTTGGGGAAAATCACAAACATGTGCAAAATTCCAGCAGTCTCACAACCATACAAAGCTAACTAGAAGAAAAGAAGGAAACATTGGATAGCAAGGACTTGGGATGAAGTGGACACTATTTACCACAGAAATCTGAGTATCTCATTTTCTGCAAGTTATTCCAAATCCCTTCTTTCTCTTTCTAATAAATTCCTTGGTCTTCTCTATTGATATAATTTTATATCTTTCCTTTCTAAATGTGAAGTTTACACCTTCTAGTTTGTTCCAGCTAAACAAAATTTTCTCCCCTTTTTAAAGACTTCCACTAGGAAACTGTAGTCTTTTCTTTTTATTAATAATCTTATTGGAATTTCTTTAATTATTATCATTTAGTTTCTGTCTGCCCAGAGATCTTTGCTGTAATGGGCTTCCAGTTATAATTTCTTTTGGGTTTTTAAACACATGGTTATGATTATATCTCAGAAATTTTTTTTCTTCTTGCAAATGATTAATTCATTTTAAATATTCAGTTTATCTCTCTGTACATTTGATCTTCTTCCCATTTCAAACTCTTTGCTACTACTTCTATTATTTTCCTTTTAGTATTTTCATTAGCTTTTCCCTTTAATCCTGTAACTCTTAGCTAGGATTCTTTCTCCCTCTGTTCTGCCAAGGTCATTTGATCCCATTGCTTTTCTAACATCATGTTTAGCTCTTGATTCTCTTTTTTCAACATTTGAATTTTTTTTTTCATTTCTTTTTCTTGAGCCCCACTGCATTTGGTATTTAAGTCATCCAAGTGTGTACCTAAAGTGTGTACCTATTTCTTTCCTAAAATTCCTCATTTCATCCTTAAATTTTAACATACCTTGTGGTATTCCATCTTCAGTAGACTCTCTCTTGCCTTGAACATCTTCTAATTCATGTATCTTTCCCTTGGCTCTTACTTCTGCTTCCTATTTTTTGCCTACTAGTTTCATCCATTTCAGTATTTCTTCTTCTTCTTCTCTTGCACCCTTCTGGTTGCCAATTACCAACTAATGGCTTCACCAACCTTATCTTTCTTTTGTTTTTCTGTTATTACTTCTCCATTCCTGCTTCATATCCTTCTTTCCTCTCTTTCTTCTTCCTCAGCCTTTTTTTAAATTCCTTCTCAAATCTTCATCTAATTTCTCCAACCTTCTTCAACTTACTCCCATTTTAACTTTCTTCTTTACTTCCTTCTTTCTCCTCTCTCTCATTCTCTTGAGAATGAGATATGTTGCAATATATGCATAGATCTACAAATTGTTTCTCTGTTCATATTGTTACCACGGTTCTGACATGCCCGGTGATAGCACTAGATATCGTCTTGATATCAAACTTATTTGGCCTTCACTTGACCTTTCTCTGCCACCCTGCTCCACGTGTTTGCAAGGGCCACCGGACAAGCACGTAAACAGGTGCAGCCGGTAATGGTTGGACATTCCAATCCCCACTTAGGCAAGCAGATTAACACCACTCCGTTGCTTCAGGGACCATTTCTTGCAGGCACACCTTGCTTAAACATGACTTTATACAAAGACGCATGGCCCTGAGCCAGCACCCTCTCAATGCTGAGCCATTTGCATACTAGCTACACTGTTGTTATCCAACGCTAAGCTAATCATGTAAAACCTGACCTTTTCCAACGCTTTTGTCCTGTTCCAAATTTCCTTTGTTCTCACCGAGCATGGCATGGCCTGTAGGCACAATCCACCCTATAAAAAGTCCCCGACTCCGAGTCCTCCTCGGATCGCTCTGGACTTCCATGCTGCCTTGCTGTCATTCAGGCCCTTTTCGCACTGAGGCTTTTTGTGTGAGCCGGGGTGGGCGGCTTGCGCGAAAAGCCTCTTCCGAGAGCCTGCCGGTTCCCCGCCCGTTCCTTCCGCAGGCGAAGGAACAAGCGGGGAAGCGGCAGCGTCCCGGAGGCGGAGGCGGCTCGCGTGTCCATCCTCCCCCGCTTGCGCGAGAAGCAGGAGCCTCTCGCGCCGCCGCCCGTGCATGCGGGAAGCGAGCGACAGTCGCGCCCGTCCCCCCCGCGCGTGCCAGGAGCGAGCGACAGTCGCGCCCGTCCCCCCCGCGCGCGCCAGGAGCGAGCGACAGTCGAGCCCGTCCCCCCCGCGCGCGCCAGGAGCGAGCTACAGTCGCGCCCGTCCCCCCCACACGCGCCAGGAGCGAGCGACAGTCGCGCCCACCCACCCCCCGCGCGCGTGCGCGAAGCGGGAGGCTGTCACGAGCAGCCCCCCACCCGCGCGAAGCAGGATGCCATAGCATCCGTCACGCAAGCGCCCCGCCCCACCCCTTCCTTCCGCAGGAGCGGAGGGAAGGAAGCGCTACCCGGCCGCCTCTCCGACGCACCGCACAACAGGTAAGTGCGGGTGGGCGCCGGGAGCGTTGCGCGAGCGCGGGGTGATTTTCGCTTGGAAGCGAAAATCAAAAACCCAGCGCTCGCGCCGCTGCAGCCCCGTGAGAGCGCCAGAAGTGGGAGTGCGTCGTGTGGAGCGGCGCTCCCACTCCTGCATGGCTCACGGGGCTATTTCGCTCGGGAAAGCCCATGCGAAAAGGGCCTCAGTCTGACGAGCTCCCCTCAGCGAACCGCACTGAGCTTTCTTCCCCGCAATCCTCCGCTTTTCTCCAGGACTACGAGAAAAGGTGTTTTCCCCATTTTCCCCGAAAACTCTTATTTCTAATTTCTTGGTTAGCTGTGTGCTTGGGGTGTCTTTTCTGTTGTTTGTCCTTTAATAAAGCTATTATTTTTACTATTTTAAAACTGTCTCATTGCTCTTCTGACCTGACGCTGTATACATAGGGTTGCAAGATCCCTGCTAAGTTACCCTGCTTCTCGTTAGCTTAAGAGAGTGCTCGAGTTAATTTCCCCACCTTGTGTTTTTATTTGGTTATTTGGGCACCCCTCCCGGGACCCCCACAATACAGGGTAACAATATGAATGGAAACAGAAGGTCTACACCTGCATCCTTGTAGATTTCTGTTCTTTCCATTTGCAGATTGTGTCTTTCAGGACACCAATGAATTGTTTTAATTAATCTTCCATTTGGAAAAACAAGTAAAAAATAGGAATGGAATAGCAAATTAATTCTGTATTTAGTTCCTATCCTAAACTATTTCTTCTTATTTATCCTAATTAAAATTAATTAGGAAAATTAGGAAAATAATTAAAACTGGATGTTGATGTCAGATTCAATTTTCCATATTGCTGTTGGAAGAATAAAATCACTCTCTGTTTTGGACTGATCTTGAATCAAATATGTAATAATATTGACAGTGCAAGCAAGGCTTTAATTAAGAAATTAAAAATAAGAAAATATTGATCATTTAATTGCTGTCACTGAGAATTTAGTGATTCACAGAAGTGGTTTCAAGATATGAGCTATTTGATGGATGAATAGATTATTAGAAGTTTCTGCATCTGTCCTAGAATAACACAAACCAAACCAGTTACCATTATTTAGGTCACAGAACTCCAAAGGAAATTATTTATATTATTCCTGGAAAAGGTAACTAAAATGTTATTTAACATGTGAAGCAAACAAAATGTTTTTCAATTTTAGTGCCTGGTATACCCTGGGGGCCAGATTCACAGTGCCTGTACATTCATGGAACATTAATCTCATACATTCTAAAATGAAAAGCAGCCATGCGAGGTGGCTATCTTAAGTAGCAGACCAGTAGGGGAGAAGGGGACACATAACCCCTTTGTCTTGTGTTATTTGGTTTTCTTTCCAAATTCAGTCCCTCACTCCCAGCTGCTTTTTTCTTCTATGGAAGAAAAGAACTAAGGTTTGGTACTTAAGAAAATCTCCTGGGGTGGGAGGTTGAGTGAAAAGTGGCAAAGAGAAAGGGTTAAGCACCTCCATCCCAACCACTGTCTTCCATTCAAGACAAGAACTTCTGGTGGCTGTCTTTCACTTCAAAAAGTCAAGTCAAAGTAAAATTATATACAGCATGAGGTGTGTGCTCTGGCTTTGAGAATATCCACTTAACAATCATATCACAGAGCATTTTGTTGAGCTCAAAAGGTAGATGATAAAGCTCCTGGAAGAGAACTTACCTGTAATGAAGTTGAAAAATTTCTAGGATCTGCTCAGTGGTCTTATGGGTTCTCCTCTCTTTAGATGGCAATGTATATTACTTCATTTACCTCTAATCTTGTAAGAATGCTGGCTGTGTTGGAAGATTTTTGTTCATTGTGCTGAGTGGGGTTTTGAGCTTCTGTCCCACAGTCCCACCTTAGAGAACCCCTGAAATCTACTATGTAAGGAACAGAAAGCCTCATTGATGAGGAATGAGCTTGAAAAGCTGCTGCATCAAGATCAGCAGGCTATAAAAACATATCCAAGAAGATATTTTACTGCTACAGGAAGTGTTCAATTAGGGCACAAGTTATCCAATTGTTTCTCTGTTAATTTAGGCAGAGAGCATCAGACCATGTGAAGCAAAAGCATACTTTTTCCTTTGCTGGCACGTGGCTTTATCAGAAGATACAGCTGATCTCTTAATGTATTTTATTTATATTACTATATCTCTCTGAAAATGCAGTAGGTTAGAATAATGCCAGAAATAGCACTTTTTCCAGTGTGTATTGGGCTGGTGCTTTTAAAGGTTAATTTAATATTTTATGCTCACAAAAATAAGATGGGGAAATAAATATTTTACAAAGTGAGCTTGAAAAATTGTTCAGATGAAAGTTGCATTCAGGGGTTCATTTTCTAATACCTCCTTTGAGCTTCTTTCTAAAATGAAAATAAGAAATCTGTGAAAAAAAATAATAATCAAAATCTCAGGAAGTTTTGTTTGGTAAACTAGGTTCCTCAAATGAGATACTGACATGTTAGGTGACCCCCCTGTGCTTAAATACTTATCAACTATCAGACTACTATGAATTCATTAATAGGAAAGGCTAGACCAAAGCAGTCTGACCTACTTGAGAGAGGAGAACACAGCCTTTAAGAAGAAAAAGACAGAGAAATGCATATAAAATATACATTTTAAAAACAAAGGTCAGCTTAGCCTGGGAAACAGAAATGGGTGACTCTCAAACTCTGTTTCAGCATAATATGAATTAAATTAGGAAAATGCATAAGGAGGAAGGCACGCTAGTCCTGCACGTTCAGTTATCACTCTCCTTACAGGGAGAATGTTAGTGTGAAGAGAAGATCCTCCACACACTGAAGAGAATCTTCTCTTCAGAGGAGAGGGTGTCAGTGAAGGGGGCCAAGGTTAGCACATTCCCTTCCTTTTTGTGCACTGTCATATAATTGCTGAATAGGGCTGAGGGAGCTTCACTTTGGAACAGGCTGTGTCAAAAGAAAATACTGCTAAAAATGGTAAATACACCTTTATTTACATAGCTATACATTGACCAGTAAATGACAGGAAGAAAAAAAAGATATTAAATGAATGTGACTACAAATGTAACAGTACTGATATTATGACTTGGTCTGGAGGGACAGGGCTGGCTCAAGATATTTTGTTGCTTGTGGTGAAGAGCTAGGTCCCATTTCATACATAAGAGTTGTCTGGACTGGCAGTTGAATTTCTTCCAGTGCTAACAGTGAGATGGGATCCTGTACTGCAAATAACTGTAGGCTGTTCTGGGAAACTTTGTGGCTGAAGGGAAGTGTCTAAATAGAATACATAAATAAATAAGCTGGTAGTGACCACAAGTCCAATCTGCTGCCTAGTAGGACTATGCCATCAAAGTATTCCTCATAGATAGCCATCCAGCCTCTATTTAAACACCTCCAAAGAAAGAGATAAATAAATAAGTGGTAGGGAACAGGCTAGCTTTGGAGCAAAAGCAGACTGTTTAGCACACATCTTTTCCCTCTAAAACCTTGCTACTGTCTCCCAACAGCTTCCTTAAGATATGGCCAGCCCTAAGCAGAGGACATTTAGAACAACCATATTAATTGAATAGAACTCACCATCCATTTTCACAGATAATATGACATTATACAGGCAAAAATAGATAAGCATTTGTGTGTGAGTGAATGAGACAACCAACAAACTCTGGCATTACTATCATGGTGTTCTGTAGATCTCTTAAGGAGATGATTCTGCAGCCAACATGATCCAGTCTCAAGCAGCCACTTCAGAAATAATTATCATAGCTTAATGTGATTTACTAAATCAGTAACAGACATCATGCCTACATCCCATACTCCTCACATCTTGTGCCAGTTTTAAACTTGTATTATGTTTGCATCAAGTCTGCTGTTTCCTATTTCAAATAAAAAAAGGAAACTGTGGCTTCTAAGAGAAATGACGCATGTAGCAAAATGGCATGTGAGTGGAGGGACAAAATGCAGAGGGTACAAGCACAAAAATATTTGTTCACTTGTTCAAAAATACAAACTTATGTTCACATTAAAAAGTGCAAACTGAAGAGATTTCTCTGCTAACCTTTGGATGTTGGAGAAGGTCCAGAGGAAGCCAAGTATTGTAAGAGACAGCATAGCTATGCAGTCATTTTGAATGAGAAATAATAGACTCATAGAGTTGGAAGAGACCACAGGGACCATCCAGTCCAACCCCCTGCCATGGAGGAATCAAAGCACTCCCAACAGATGGCTGTCCAGCCTCTGCTTAAAAACTTCCAAAGGAGGAGACTCCACCACACTCCCAGGCAGTATATTCCATTGCCAAACAGCTCTGACCATCAGGAATCTCCTTTCCTGCAGCATGAATCCATTACTTCTTGTCCTAGTCTCTGGAGCAGTAGAAAACAAGCCCCTTCTCTCCTCGACATGGCATCCCTTTAAATATTTAAACATGGCTATCATGTCCTCTCTTAACCTTCTCTTCTACAGACCAAACATACGCAGCTCCCTAAGATGCTCCTCATAGGGCATGGCTTCCAGACCCTTCCTCTGGACATACTCCAGCTTGTCAATATCCTCCTTGAATCGAGATGCTCAGAACAGGACACAGTATTCCAAATGAGGTCTAACCAAAGCAGAATAGAGTGATACCATTACCTCCCTCGACCTAGACACCATACTCCTATTGATGCAACCAAGAATTGCATTGGCTTTTTTGCCTGCTGCATCACACTGCTGACTCATGTTCAGCTTGTGACCTACCAAGACTCCTAGATCCCTTTCACTAATAATAATAATAATAATAATAATAATAATAATAATAATAATAATAATAATAATAATAATTGTATCCCGCCTCATCCCATGGATCAAGGCAGCGAACAGCAATAATACATTAAATGCATCAAAAACACTAAAAACACTAAAACATTAAAAACATACCGAATCCTCCCCACCCACCAACCCATCTAAAACCAACCCCCTAAAACACATAACAATTAACAATTAAGAACAATCAACTGACTATTAAAAGAACAGCAAGACAGTTGGTGGGAGGCGGTGGAGTACTAGTCTGGGAAGGCCTGTCAGAAGAGAGCAGTCTTGACTGCTTTTTTAAAGCAGTCAAGACTGGTAATATGTCGGGTCTCCTCCGGCAGGCCATTCCATAACGTGGGAGCGATAGAAGAGAAGGTCCTCTGGGTAACCGCAGCCAATCTAGTTCTGACTGGCTGCAGTAAATTCCTCCCAGAGGACCTTAGTGTGCAGGGTGGATTATATGGGAGAAGGCGATCACACAAGGTAGGCTGGCCCCAAGCCATAAAGGGCTTTAAAGGTAATAACCAACACCTTGTACTGTGCCTGGAAACTAATAGGCAGCCAATGTAATGACTTCAGAATTGGTGTTATGTGGTCAGTTTTAGGTCTACCAGTGACCAACCTGGCTGCCATATTCTGAACTAATTGAAGTTTCCAGATTAAGCACATGGGTAGCCCTATGTAGAGCGCGTTGCAGAAGTTAAGCTGTGAAGTTACCAGCACATGCACCACTGTTTTAAGGTGTTCCAGCTCCAGGAAGGGGCACAGCCGGCGTATCAGCTGAAGCTGATAGCAGGCACTCCTGGCTGCCGCATCTATTTGAGCTGTCATCTGAAGTGGCGAGTCCAGAAGCACCCCCAAGCTGCGGACATAGTCTTTCAGGGGAAGTGTGACCCTGTCTAGAACAGGTTGACAAGCCTCCATACCTGGGCTAGGGCCCTTAACAGTGAGTACCTCCATCTTATCTGGATTCAGTTTCAGTCTGTTTTTCCTCATCCAGTCCATTACTGCTTCAAGACATTCGTTCAGAGGCGAGATGCCACCCTTAGTTGATGCTATTATCCGAGGCATGGAGAAATATATCTGGGTGTCATCAGCATAATGATAGCACCTTGCTCCATGCCTCCTGATGATCTCTCCCAGCGGTTTCATGTAGATGTTAAATAGCATTGGTGACAGGATAGCGCCCTGAGGGATGCCAGATTTAAGCTCCTTTTTCGAGGAGCAGCTGTCCCAAAGCATCACCATCTGGTATCTACCTGAGAGATAGGACTGGAACCACTTAAATGCAGTGCCCCCGATCCCCAGCCCTCTCAGGCATTCCAGAAGGATACCATGGTCTATGGTATCGAAAGCCTCTGAGAGGTCCAAGAGTACCAGCAGGGTCACACTTCCCCTGTTCGATACCTAGGCAAAGATCATCCACTAAGGCAACCATGGCAGTCTCGACTCCATATCCTGCCCTGAAGCCAGTTTGAAATGGGTCTAGATAATCTGTTTCATCCAAGACAGCTTGGATATGAAGACCAACAGCCCTCTCGATCACCTTGCTTAAAAATGGGAGACGAGAGACTGGTCTATAATTATTCATATCCAGGGGATCTAGGGAGGGCTTTTTTAGAAGCGGACGTATAAATGCTTCTTTTAAACAAGCTGGAAAATTGCCCTCCCTGAGGGATGCATTAAATGGGTCTTAATTGCAACTCCTCCCTGGACAACCAGTCATGAAGGGCAGGGATCAAGAGGGCAAGTTGTCTTTCTTATATTTCCAAGGAGCTTGTCTACGTTCTCAGTACTCACTGATTGAAACTGATCCAGTATAATCCTGTTCACGGAGTCACTGGACACTCCATTTGTAACCTCTGCTATAACACCAGCATCCAAGTCGGCTCTTATCTGAGAGATTTTATCTGCGAAATAATTATTCAAAGCATCACAGCAAGCTACACTAGATTCTAACAGTGAGTCCAGGGGAGTGGGTAGCTAAGTCAGATCCCTTACCACCCTGAACAGCTCTGCTGGACGAGAAGTCGCAGATGCAATACGTGCAGAGAGGAAAGTCTTCTTCGCTGCATCCATTGCCACTCCATAGGAGTGAAGGAATTCTCTATAGCGTGTCCTGTCAGATAAGAGTCCAGATTTCCACCAGTTGCACTCTAGTTGTTGTCTGACCTGCTTCATATTCCTGAGTTCTACTGTATATCAAGGATTACGATTTGAAGCAGGCCGGAAAGGATGCTTGGGAGCAATCATGTCGATAGCCCTAGTAAGATCACAATTCCAGGTATTAACTAGGGCTTCAACAGGATCACCGGCGATACCAACCATAAGACCCTCCAGGGCTTTCTGGAATCCAATAGGTTCCATTAACCTTTGAGGGCGGACCATTCTAATAGGTTCATCACCCCTGTTATCCAGGCACATGTCCCCCATCCTATATTTCTGCATTCCATTTTTTCTGCCTAAGTGCAGGACCTTATATTTTTCTCTGTTGAAATTCATTTTGTTAGCTTTGGCCCAGCTCTCCAATCTGTCAAGGTCATTTTGAATTTTGATCCTGTCCTCTGGTGTATTAGCAACCTCTACCAATTTGGTATCATCTGCAAATTTGATCAGCATGCCCTCTACTCCTTCATCCAAGTCCTTGATGAAGATGTTGAACAGCACTGAGCCCAGGACAGAACCCTGTGGCACCCCACTAATCACTTCTCTCCAGGATGAAAAGCAGCCATTGATGAGCACCCTTTGGGTTAGGTCAGTCAACTGAATGTGAGGAATCTCACATTAATACATGTGGTGCACCACGAACCCATTGTCCTTGTTCATATCTCTGCAAATGGATTTAAATTTGTGGACATTATTCAATCTGGCTGTTTTTCTTTCTACTCTTCATTTGTAATTTCCTTGTTCAAGGACTGTAACCTATAAATCCCATACTAAATGGCCAAGGAGGCTGAAATAACATTTTTCTTTTTGTATTGCCATTTCTAATGTGAGATTTGTGTCCATTTATCCTCTTGTGTGGAGACTGTCCTGTTTGTCCAATATAGAGGGTAGAATGTAGAAGGGCATTGCTGCCACAGGATGGCATATAGCATATTGGAGGAAGGACAGGTAAATGTACCTCTGATGTTGTGGATGATATTTTTGACCCCTGCAATATTGCTGCCTGAATAGATGTGGGGACAGATTTTCCGTCTGGGTTTGTGGCAGGGTTTTCTTGTTGTATTATCAACAAAGTTATGCTATTGTGAGTAGTTGTTAAAAATTTGAAAGCTGGCTGTTTTATTCTCCAGAATTCATTATGAATACAGATCAGTACCCCTTTCTGCACTTGACAAAGACTAGGAAGAATGTCTTTGGTAGTAGCATGGCAAGTCTGATCAAGAGGGCTTAAAACTAAGTCATTCAGAGATTAGAAATATTTCTCAAATATCAGTCCAAAAGCAAACTCTAAACATAAGGATGTGACATCTAGACAAGAAGCTGAGGGAGAGTGAGGCCCTTTTCGCACGCTGTTTCTAAAGAGAAAGGACCCCTTGAGTCCATACGACGCACTCCCATTTACGCGACGCTCAAGAGCCTAAAGCGGACCGCATACGCACCTTTTCATTTTCGGCTTAAAGCTGAAAATGGTTCACGGTCGCGCAATGCTCCCAGGTTCCGCACACACTTATGTGGTGTGTGGTATGTCAGGAGCCGGGCCGGTCGCACTTCCTGCCTCAGCGCTAGCCTGAAATTCCCAGGTTGCACTGTCGTAGGAAGGGGCGGGGTGTTCGCGCGGCGTTCGCACGACCAGCAAGCCAGCAGTGGTGAGGAAGCAGAAACGAAGTGAGCACCTCGCGCAAGAGGCTGCACGCACGACCGCCACCCCCCACCTCCGTGAAAAGGTAAGGTGCGGAAAGGGCCAAAGGGATACATAGTAATACTGAAAGTAATAGGTAAGAACAAACTGAGCTTCAAATATCTATATACCTATGCACAGAGTTTGGGAAGCAGACAAGTTGAGCTTAAAGTCCTAACAAAGGAAGATAAATATAGGCATAAAACGGATGGGATATTAAAACTGAAAGACATAGCTTATTCAAAAAGACAAGATATGGCAGAAAAAAGGAGGGGAATAGCATTATATGCAAAGATAAATTCAATTGTACAGAAATCCATGACAGCAATCAGAGTGGACCAGTTGAGAACATTTGAGTAACAATACAAAGAGAAATAAATAAATGCAATGTTGTGGTAGGAGTTTACCATAGGCTGTGAAGCCAAGAAGAGGTGGTAGATTTGTTTCAGAAACAAATCTCAGAAATCTCAAAGATACAAGAATTAGTAGTTATGGGTGACTTAAATTACCCTAATATTTGCTGGAAGAGTAACTCTGCTATCATTGGCTTTTCAACAAATTTCTGATATATCTTACAGGTAATTTCTTATTTCAAATGGTAGCAGAAGGAACAGGGGAACTGGCAATCTGGACTTGATTCTAATAGGGAGGAGTTGATCACTGATGTTAGGGTCCGAACTGTGGATGGCAAAGGCCAGCTGGTACAGGTGCGGGGGCTGGGCCAAAGGACAAGCACTAGGCCTGGAAACCAAGGATCAGGGCACCATAAGTCCCAGGCAACAGTCCTCTGGGTAGCAAAAGTCCACAGGGTCAGAAGCAAGAAGCAAGTCAAGGAGACAGGAGGTCAGAGCTCACAAGAGTCCAGCAACAGGAACCTCCCAGGCAACAGGCATAAACAGGGCCAGAGGCAGGAGCCAGGTCCAAGAGGCAGTCAAAAGGTCAAGGTACAACCAGGGTTCAAGGCAGTAGAAGCCTACCAGGTAACAAGAGTCCACAGGGCCAGAGGCAGATCCAGAAAATAGGCCAAGGTCCAAGTCCAGGGATCAGCAATCAGCAGGGTCAGGAAAGCTGGAGAGTCACAAGAGGCTACAGGTAGCACTGGAGACCATGTTTCTGTAGAGAAATCCCAGCCGTTATATAGCTGGCTGCTCCTACTGTCCTGCATCTGAGGAGCCAGATGGGTCTGAGGTACTGGGCAGAATTCAGCAAAAAACAAGGTGAAGGCCAGGAACTCCTGCAAGGACTTAGTCACAGACCAGAACCCTCACAACCAGAATGAAAGTAGTTGGTTCTTTAGCTGGAAGTGACTATGTAATGATAGAATTCACAATTGTAGGACAGAACAAAGAAGAACACAACTCTATTATATTTTGGTCTAATGATATCATCCAGGGTCCTTCAGAAGTTTTGGTGGATGATGTCATCATTCTGGCCCTTTCTGTACTAGAGGCCATTAGCTTGATATAGTGTTACGACTGCAACACTGCCATTCACACAATGCCGTTTTGTTAGGAACACCCTTTTCCGTACCCTTCTGCATTCATCAGATGAGTAGTGGTATTGCCACTGATGTTTCTTTTGCACTACAGCATCCTTGGCCATTCCCTTTCCCCACCCTCACTCCACCCCCCCCCTGTTCCATTATCATTATTATTTTATTTTGTTTGTAAGTCATACTAGCACAGCCACGTTATAATGGCAGGACATGCCAGTACACTATTGTATTTTCACGCTATAATGCTTAAAAATGTATTTAAAAAATAAACAAATTTAGCTCAAATGAGAAATTTAAAATAAACATAGAGTGGTGATAGATTTTGAAGTTACTATGCCATGGGAGCAGGGAGAGAGGAACAAGCTGGGCACACTCACACCCTGCCCATTGCTGGGTCCGCAACAGCAGAAAGTGCTATCCAGAGCTATTACAGTTCCACACTGAGCTGGCTGATGGGATTGAAGCTCTAATGGAGGCTCTTAAATTTTTTTCCCCTCAAAATAGAAAACAGCAGTTTGGCAATACTTGGAGATGAGATAGCAGCTGGATAGCGGCATTGTGTGGTAGCACAGTTCCTGAACTGGAAACAACCCACTCCTATTGCAGGATAGCAATGGCATGCAGAAATAGCCTCTGTGTCTGGTTATGGGGCCTAGTCAGGTGTTTCTTCTCTTTTCCACCAGCCACTGTCTATTTATGGAGTGGAGTCTGTAAAATGGTGAGTCATGGGCAGCTTAGATTATTATAGAGGAAAGAAGGGGCTTCCAACCTCTGCAGTCACCCAAAGAAGACATACATAAGCTTGACTTACACTTGTGTATGTCACTAGCATGATGACAACCATTGTGAGGAAACATAGCAGATAACACACTTTTCTCTCTCTCTCCGGCATATAACTGAAAATAGTACCAGCAATGTGAACAAAGAGGATGGAAAAGGAAAGCAAATTATCATTTCTTCATTACATAAGTAACAATTTAATGCCAGATGCATTCAAAATGTACTTCTTTGTTATGCATAGGATTATCATCAAGGGTGACTCATGGACTGAGCTGGAGCCCCCTTCCCATTTCAGAGTGAAACACCCATTCCCACTTTGTCCATGAGCTCCCACAGACTAAATTTCATATTCTCTGTTTTATAAAACTGATTTTGTCTCCGAGTTGTTTCTCATAATGTCTAGGGCAAATGAGACTTGCACATTTTCTGGAACGCTTTCACATTCCTCAAACACCTGGGCCTGTCTGAAACAATGCATAAAGATGAATTACACACTTAAGATTCCTGGTAGGAAGGTTGAAAACAACATACCAGGAAGATATGTAGGAGCCAAAAATTCCACAGTATGGGGGAAAAAAGCCCAGTGAGTCTTCCACAAGCTCAAGCAGCAGCACAGTACTGCAAAATCTCTACATGTTGTGTATCAGTGTAGGTAAGAACATTTCCTAGTGAGAATGGTGGCAACTGCTGCAGCTGCTGGTCATTAATCTCCACCAAAAAGGTGGATTTTATTTCCACCCCTGGCTGTGGACTAGGACTGTGATATTATTCAGTTGACTGGCTTTTACCTGGATTCTAGGTTTGTTTACCAAGATTCCCTTCCCTCAAGTCCCTTTCTACAATCTAACCTAGAAGCTGTTCCTTCCCCCTCCCATTCTTTGCCAGTTGATTTCTCTTGCTTCCTCTCCACTGTTTCTAAGCTGCACTTAGCTATTTTGAAATGATAATAGCTAGGAGATAGTTACACATATGAGGCACAGCCCTCTCTGCACACTGAAATTAGGATGTCTGTCTTAGTATTACCATCATTTGCCTTTAAAGATCTGGCCTCTGTGTTGTACCTAATATTTGTTCAGAAGGTAATGTAAAAAATTCATATTGTTTGTCTCACTGTCTCATCACACATGTTATTTTGGGATTGTTACACAAGGCTCATCCTCTATGACATCTCAAGGCCCTGCCCCTTGGACATCATGAGGGCCCACAGCTTGATCTCAGATTTGGCAGTGGCTATTTGCTTGTTTGGCAAAGATAGTGTGTAGTGTGTGTGTGTTTCATCAGCAGGGTAGGTGTGTGACTTGTATTCTTGTGTTCTTCTGGGCATCACCAATTTGTCTACCGTGGAATGGGTATTGTATCGTCTTGCACTTTGTGAGGGAAAACATATATGATTTGGGATTTGGACTCAGACTGCCACTAGGATGGAACATTTCTCTTTCCTGGGGTCACATTTCATTTTAGAATCCACACAAAATAAGACCTAGAAGATAAACATTATGTGGCTTTGCCACTTGAACAATTGTAAATTATTCTTTTGAAGTACAGTCACATGCCATGTGTAGGGCTGTTTTTAAGGTCATAAAAAAAAAAGACAAAAATGTTCCAAGGAGATTCCTGCAAATATTGGAAATATATTGGGAAAATGTTTCAACAATGGAAGGTGATATTTTATCAATGTAATACATTAACAAAGAAAAAAAAGTCTTTTGCCTGGTTTCACTGTAATGATACAATGAAGCAGAAGTGATGAGCTCTGGTATTCAAGAGGTTGGCCCTATTTAGGAGAAATCAAAATTTCTTCCTTCAGGAGGACACTGCAATTCCCATTGGGGTCAGGAAAGTCAAGAAGTGTATATTACTCTCTAACTCTGATCTTAACTTCTAATATGCTGGAGTTTTCATTAAGCTGGGACAATACCCCACAACCCATAGTTTTATCACATAAGGCAAGTAAAACACAATTACAGAAGAATAATAGCATCTTTGACTGGTACTTATCAAATTATCTCTTTCCTCTTCAATTGTTCTCCTGGGTAGGAGACCATTTGGAAAGTGTTTCATTTACAAAGTATGTCATTAACAGATTTGTGTTAATAAAAGAAACACTTTTCAAATTGTCTGCCACTGGGAGAACAACAGAAGAGAAGGGATTTCATGTGGAAAGTCCCAGCCAAAGATATTATTATCTTCCTGCAATTGTAAAAATTACCTGCCTTGTGTGATTAAGCCCTTAGTGTACCTTTTCTTCTTCCTAGTACATGACCCAATATTTATATACTTAGTTGTATGTCAGTCTAAACATGTGTTATATATTAACAAAGGTTTTCAATTTGGTAAGTATCTCTAGAATCAGCTATTTCAATTAATAATATTGAGAGACATCCAGAAATGTATACAATCAACAGGAGCTTTTCATAGTGTATAAATCCAACTGCTGGTCCCTTTACAACAGGATTTCCATGAGTGTTGACTTAACTATTCAGCAATTGATGCAGTGAGTCTACTCAGTCCAGTAATTGTATTTAGGCTTTTGAAACTAATGTTTTCTGACCTTATTTAAGATTTACACAAGTATAATAAAATGAGATCCTACTACAATGGCCACAAAGAATGTTTATTCTGTTTTGTGTAGCTTATTATTTGCTAAGAAAAACCTCTCTGAATTAACAAAACGAGATGGGAAAAGGCCACACAAAAGACAATACTGATTGTCTGCCAGTGTTCAAATGTAAACTAATTGTAAGTCAGGTAATTCAAATACAATATTTGAGCAGACTCTCTCCCCTCCCCTGCCACATGCAAAACATAAAATAATTTTTCAGGCTATGATGACCATCTTTCACTGAAAAGCAGCAGATGGTTAGGATGAAAACACTTGGACTCTGTAAAATCTTTCATTCTGACTCAGACTTTGAATGTTTTACAAGGAACTGAACAGGTTGGATAGGTCCCTTTTAACTTTTGCAACATTCTTTAAATAGGTTTGTTTTACATGATGATTATTCTTTTAAGTTATCTATAAATAAGGGTAACATTAGGGAAATTTACATGAAGCTTTGCCTCAGAATAAAGACAAGTGAAATTCTATAGTAGAGAGATACGCAAACTAAGCAACACTCTCTTCTGCGATAGCCGTGTACACCTTAGCATTTTGGTATTTGTGAAGTTTGGTGTCTGATTACAGTTATTGTTTTAAACACAGTGTACGTCATACAAACACAGATATTCCATTTCTTTGCTTCCATATAGAATATTGAAAATTTCCAAGTTTTACAGCATGACTTCTGGAATACATTAAAAAATGTAATACTTTATATTTGTGCCATGAGTTACTTGTGTTTTTACAATCAGCCTGATTGCTATCAATCAGAGCTTTGAAGAAGAAATCAGAGCCCTGGGGAACTTGTGAAAATCAAAACTTAAATTTGTTCAAGGTAATAACTGTAAGTCTGGATTGGACACTAACACATTGTCTTTAACATAATTACTTGGAAGAAGATGCTAGTGAATCAGTAGGACTAATAGTCATGAAGGGCTGAAAGACAACTGATTGCTTAAAAATTCAGAGATTTTTGATTTCTGGTTAGAATAGCAATTTAAAAACTCAGGGCCAAAACAGTCTATAATTATAATAGTTGCAACGCCATGTTATGTAAATATGTTAATAATCTAATTGTTTTGTTAAGAACAACTGATGTGTTCTAACCTAGAAGGTATTTTATAAGCTTCGTTGCTTTATGTGACATTACTGCTTCAGAGCTCCTAGTGAAGCTATTGTAATGGTAGGTGAAGAATCTCATGGGAGGTTAGATGGACAGTGATTGAGAAATAGCAAAATGTTGGCAGCACCAGTATTTAGATTATTTACTATTCGATTATTTAGATTATTCATCATAACTACAGACTTCCCCTGCTTAACTGACGGATTAGGGACCAGAGCACTTTTTGAAAGCAGAAATGGTTGAAAAGTGGAACCCAACTATTGTAAGGAATATGAAGGACTTACAGAGGCTCGCTTGTGAACATTTCTTATAAAGTCTCTCAGCTGACTTTGTGTCTTTTTCCCCCTTCTGAGCTCACTTTGAAAGCAGCATATGCATGTTCCCAAATGAGCCTTTGTAGGCGAGAAGAACTGATATAACCCTGCTGTTTCAATGCTTACAATACAGACAAGTTTCATTAATTTGACCTGGGGATCTGCTCTTTCCTTAGGCAAGACTTGGGATCATGCATACATACAAGTGGTTCCAAGCAAGCCTCCATAGGCAAGAAGAACTGATGAAAGAGCAGACCAGATTGGATTAATGGAACTTGTCCTTCATTTGGAAGCATTGAAAGAGTGAGTTGTTAGAAAATGGGGCATTGAAAGGCAGAGGCTTCCTGTAGTAGCCTTGTGTGTATATGTGCCTTCAAGTCACCTGACAACTTAGGGTGACCCCATGAATTTCATGGTGTTTTCTTAGGGAAGGAATACTCAGAGGTGGTTTTGCCAGTTCCTTTCTTTAAAACATAGCCCAGAGCACCTGGCAATTGTAAGGAGCCTCCCATACAAGTATTAACCAGGATAGATGCTGCTATGCAGCCTTGTCCTCCATGAATTTATCGAATATTCTTTTAAAGCCAACCAAATGGGGAGTTATCACCACATTTTGTGGAAGTGCATCCCATAGCTAAATATGCATTGTACAAAGAAGTGTGTTCTCATATATGTCTGAATGTCCTACCATCCAGCTTCAGTGAAGGGCCTTGAATTCCAACAATATGAGGGAGGGAGAAGGAAAACTTAGTTCTACATACTTTCTTGATTTCATGTATAATTTTAAATGGTACGACTGCACGTACTACCATCACTCTCCCACATTTGGAGACCAGAAACCTAAGACCAATTAATCAAAAGACTTAGAGCTTTTTTCATGAGTTATTTCCACGTTCAGGACCAAGAGTTGTCTGGAGCCTAGTAACAAACCACACTGACACCAGGCTTGGGAGAAGTAAGGCCACAACTTTATTGGCTATGGATGTGACAGAGTTGACATGAGCATGGGTCCAGATCCAGGCATCAACCAACCTGCCTGTTGGCCGATAAACCAGACATCCATCCAGGCCAGGATGATCTGATGGCAGGCATGAGGTCCACTTGTCCCCAAGGAGTGGAGAGGATGTGTGCACCTCTGACCAATGCACACCTGCCTCCCTCTGCACTCATGACACCCCAGAACTCTGCGTTCTGGCCTGGGAACCACTATCCTGGATCCAGGACCCATATCAATGCCAATAAGTTGTGAAAGAAAAGAAACACATAGAACTGCCCAAACAGCACCTGCAAGGGGAGGTGGGTGGGAAGATGCTCAAAACAGACTGAGCTCAGGTGAGTGGAGTTCAGAAAAAAGTTCTCATGGTGGCCAAGGGGGAGACCAACACCACACAGAGCTCCAACCTAGGCAGCCAATGAACCCAAACTGGTGGTCTGAAATCATTGGGCCCCTCTAAGCCCTCATAGGGGCTGCTGTTAAGCCAGAAGGAGGCTGCCCCAGTTTGTACGTGGCCAAACAAAGCCATGCATCCAGTGCTGCCGGTCCGAACTGCAAGGTAAGTCTTGCAGCTGATTTTCATGAAGGGTCCCACACAATTAAAGGGAAGTAGGACTGTATCCAACATCATTGCAGAGAGATGAAATATTTTGTGCCACTGGTCACCTCAGCCATCTCACACCAGGGAGTGAAAAGCTCTGAAGAGAATGGCAGGGGAAGCAGTGAAGGGTGAAAAACAGCAATTGAAAATGTTGTCCTTCATATTGTTCCCCCCAAATGCCTTCACTTTAAACTTTATTTGGAGGAAATAGGTACTTTATAACCAGCTTTAAAACAAATGCAGCTGCTCACATGACTAATATCAGCTTGTTACTTCCAATATCTCACCATGCCCATCCTCTAACTTTTGCCTTCAATCTTCATGATTGGACTAGGAGCCAAAGAAATCTCACTGGGTACAGATGGCTCTTTCCTCAAACCTTCCCTCAATATGCTGTGTTTAGGAAAGCACTGCTACAAAGATGGGAATGGTGTTAGGGGCTAGGCCAACTTCCCTTTAATCTGATGGAGCTTTTCATATTCAGGAAAAACATGTGACAGGGCTTTTAGATTCCGGTGTATAAGAATTTGACTGTGAGATTGAGATAGTAGCAAGCCTGTTTCAGGGTATATGGCATCTGTGAAAGCTTGGTAAACTTACTTTTCTGTGATACAATACTCAGAATCCCCCAGATTCTGGGAACAGTACCGGAAGTCCAAAAAAGGAACTTTTTTTACTTCTGCTGTTGCCTCCCACATGATCAGGCAGGAAAACACATCCATAAAAACAAACCAAGAGCCCCCTTCAGCTATAATCCAGCATAGATGTCAAACGCTTATCTGAATAAAAGGTTTTAGCCTAATGGCAAAAAACAAAACAAAATACCAGATTAGCTGAGCCTCCTTCAGAAGGAATTTGCGGTGCCTGGGGTGATGGGAGTTGCATGTATTTGGAAGGCCAACATCTGGAAAGCCACATGTTCACCACCTGCATACTGCATCACTTACTCTGCAACTCTGAATGATCTCTTCTGAAGGTTTCACACATATGGTAAGCAGCTTGGATGACAAGATGCAACATCAAGGGACACTACAGGGCCATGGCACTGAACAAAAGTTCCCCACCACTACTTTGTTCCATCTTGAGTCTCATGTTAGGAATGGCCTTGAATTATACCAATAAACTAATTAACTTGTCATTTACCCCTGTCATTACTATTTTAAAAAATGCTTCTGTTTTCCAGGACTTATTTTCTGCAGTTGGAAATAAGGCAAAAATCAAGCAGATTCTGATGAGTGGTTTTTTTTTTTTTCCCCTTAAGGTTCTCCTTGAGTTCTCATAAATTACAAGAAATAAATTTGTTGGTGCTTTACATACCACTAAGGAGAAATAGAGATCCACCCTGCTGACTCTTCTATAAAAGCCACATGACAATTACAGAATTAATTAGGTGGTTGATATTTCACTGCCTTCTGAATTCAAAATTGTTACAGAAGATTATATATATAATGTTGAAAGTTGTAAAACTACTGCAGCAGCAAAAGGCATTTTATGGTCATACTCAAACACTCAGTCCAGTGGGTGCACTTTGGTAAGCCACTGTCTCTAAGTTCCTTCCTCATCTGTAATTTGAGGATGCACTGCAGCCTCTGTGATCCCTTATTATTGTCTATGCTAGCTAGGGCTGATGGGAATGATAATCCAACAGGATCTGGAGGGCATCATAATTAAGGAATATATTATCTCAAATCTTGTCGTTTTTATGTATCAGAAATGCAATAATCATGTTAAGCTTTTTATTTATTTATTTGTTCTGCTCTTCCTCAACTTCCTGGTTTGCAGATTTCTTTGAGTGAGAAGGGGAGTATTAATATTACAAGTGCAGCAACCCAAAACAAAGTACTTAAAGTTGCAATCCTATACCCACCCACCTGAGAGTAAGCCAGAAATCAATGTACAGTCAGCCCCTCCACATTTACTAGAGTTGGGAGAGCAGGACCCACACAAAAGTGAAAAAATTGCAAATATCAAAGTCTATGTATGTATGTCTGTGGGAAGGGGGCCAAGGCAGGGTGGGGAGAATGGGCACCCAGGATCCAAACGAGGTCAGAGAAAACAGAGGAAAGACCATTTTAATAGATTCTCCACCCCTTCAGTGGCAAATTGTAGCTGTGAGGACCAGAAAATTATCTGTCTGTGACAACTCACAGACATTAATCACCTCCACCTACAGATCCATATGTTCCAAGCTGAAAACAGCATCAAGGGTGTAACCTGCTGAAGGTGTAGGTCCAGAAATGATCTGAGACAGGCCCATGTTTGTTATGGATACTATGAACTCCTAAGCTGCACCTGGCAAACTGGCCTCCAAAGGTATGTTGAAATCACCCAGAAGCAAACATCCAGGACACTCTAACAACAGCCCCGACACCAGTTCTGTGAGCTTCGTCAGGGAGTCTGAAAGGCAGTAGGGTGGAAGTACACTAATGTAGGCCATTCACGCACTACACTGTTCTAGTGCTATTGTTCCACTTTCAACATCCTGTGGAATTCTGAGGCTTGTAGTTTACTGAGGCCAAAGAGCTCTCTGGCTCAGAATTCTAAATACCCCTCCCTAAACTACAAACCCTAGGATTCCATATAACAGTGTAGTGTGGAAATGGCCAGAATCTCTAGTCTGTCCCTCGTTTTCAGACTCCGGTGTACACACTTGATGTGGCTTAGGTACCTAATAGATATTCTGGTTAGATTAAGATGGTCTTTATAGACCACAGCCACCCTAGCACCCCTGTCTACGTTCCCTCATCTGCTCACTAACACAGTACCCAGCTGGGAGTATATGAACCCATGCCAGGCCACCAATCATTTTACAGACAAGTTTCTGTGAAACATGCCAGGTCAGCATCCTCATCCTTCAGGAGATCACAGATTATATGTGTTTGTTTTTAACTGACCTGGCATTGCATAAGAATAAGGTGAGGTTTTGTGGGTGGCCTAGCTCACTCTCCAAGTTCCCAAAGCTGGCAGGGTGACTGGAAGGTGAGATAGGTATTAAACATCTCTCTCTTTCCTCTACAAGAGAATTTGACCCTGCCATCACAATACTTCCCTCTGCCCTGTACAACTCACATTGCCATCCTGGCTTCCCTATTCATTCTCTTTAAAACCAGAAAACAATATAACAACTATTTAAACAACAGTTGACACAACACTACCAGGCAGTGGGAATAGCTCCCAGTTAACGGCAACCCCTTAAATCCCTGTCAAGGGAGGGGAGCAGGTGGAGCTTGTTCTGGTTAGTCCATTACCTAGAGGCTTGGACCTGCTCCTGCAGGAAAGTAACTGTTCTCAGCTGGCAGGTAGCACCTCTTTCAGAGAGATGACAGCAGAGATGGAAATAATGTTTCCTCTTGGTATGTTGGCAAATAGGAAACGGCAGATGTAACCTAGCAATCAAAAGCAACTAAGATGAAAGAAGAGTGGTACAGCAAACATGAAATGACTTATAAAAAAATTAGAAAGCAGTATTAAATAACTATAGCTTAAACTTCTATTTTTATTCTGCAGTCCTTAGATCTAGCTAGAAGAAGTAGAATTAATGTGAATATATATCCATCTTAAGAAGCATTGGAAATCTTTACTAGATGTCCTTTTAGTTGTGTTAGTTTATTGTATTTTTTGTCAGTTTAGTTTAGTAGTAGGGTAGCTTAGTTGTTAATGCTTAAAGTATGTCTTTGTATGTATGTCTGTTTGTTTGCAACCCATGTATGTTGTTTCAGGCAATAAAACTTTGTGCACCAATAAAAACATTCAAGAATCTCCATCATCATCATCATCATCACCATCATCATCATCATTTTGGACTACAACTCCCAGAACTCCCAGCCACCATAGTTGGTGTAATATCTGTCTGTCTGTCTGTCTGATCTCCAAGGGTTACACTCTCATTACATTATTCATTATGCTTTGGCACCTCCCTTTTTTCCCTGCTAATCTTCTTCTTTCTGTCTGCCCCACTCCATGAATTTAGGCCACTGTTCTCCTGCAGCCATTTCCCATTTCTCATGTACGCCTTTGCCCTATGAACTCTTTGTACTCTGTTACATTTCTAGTTGTTGCTTTTCAAAATTACACTTTTTAAAAAAATGTGTCAGCTGTTCATATCTATTTGCAAGCAGTAACACCTGTTTCTAAAAATACATTCTCTTTTCTCCTCGAAGCATCATTTTGTCTGCTTGGACTGAACTGGGTGCCATATCTCAACATGGGAGCAGAAACTGAGTCTAGCTAGAGGCTGTTTTTCTGTGCTTTTCGTACTGGAACAAGTTCACCTTCTATTAAGAGGCATAAAAATGCTAAAAATAAGCTTGAGACACTACGAAGGGCAGGAGTTAACATGAATCAGCAGAGAAAGGATGAAACAAGCAAGTATATCTGAGTTCAAATCATGC